>JBAJNP010014686.1:0-10714 GCA_036877545.1 Yasuhikotakia modesta | reverse complement strand
TTGTACAATTTATCAGTACATGAGTTCCCTCAGAATAAAACCTACAACCTTTTGCACCACTAAGCAGTGCTCTACCAGCTGAGCTACAGGAACACAATGAACCCAACAACCTTCATGTCATTTCACGTTCCTCACAAAACGCTGTTGTATGATATGAATGGTAGTGGTTTAAGGTTAGTTTTTTTTGTGTAATCTTTGTTGCTTTGCCATGTGAATCATCATTTTGCTGTTGTGTAAAAACACCTCAGACAAGCAGTCTAACATTTGTGCTGTAGGTTTGAAACACGAGTGATCTTAAAGTTAGCTACAGTTGGCAGAGAAAATGTACTTGGAAAATGTTAAACAGTATTAGTTGGCTTCCATTATATGGTGCATTTGTGCATTATATGCATCGGGTGGCCATGAAGTTGGAGTTAAACTGAGCAAACGTTTGACAAAACTGAGCTTATCACACTGAAGAGCAAAACCAGAGCAACAGGAGCAAAAACAAAAACACTGTAAATGAAAAGCTGGTGAGACAAACAGGATCTCAGCTGCCCACATCCAGTCAGAACGAGAGTAAAGTACTTGCTGAATGTAAATGCTTTCCTTTATTAGACTCCCATCGAGCTCAATGATGAGAGATTGTGTGAAAGGACTGTCAATCAGGTTGATTGTGGACTCATGCAAACATGTGGAGAGGGCTTGCGGACCCCCGGACCCCCTCATGAGCCACTTGATAGCACACTGCCAAAATAAACCTGTTCTTAACCTATTGACAGGTTGTTTCTCTTGTTAAAACACAAAATGTAACATTTTGTAAAAGCCTTAAAAAACCTTGAATAGAATCTGGCAATGACTGTGACCAGTAAACAGAGACGGCTAGTTTAAACAGAACCCATTTATTGGCCAGCCAATGAAATGCAGGAATAAATATGATTGAAATCTCAATAGAACATTTTGAAAATTGGAAATATTGTTTTGCACAATACATAAATACATAAATACACCATATGATGGAAGCCAGCTAATATTGTTTGCATTTTTCAAGATTGTCCATTACAGTTATAGGTGTATACATGCAAAAACGGACTGTAAACAAACCCTTGGCTGTGAATGTTTTGGGTTCTTCTGGCATCCTGGAAAAAACGGTTTGAGATCCGTGCTTCATTCACTGAGTGAAAACATGTGGGGTTTAAGCTTTCAGTTTCCAAATGATTGAGGGAAGTTTGTGCAGCGATTGATAGAAACTTTGTATTTTACCAACATCTTGATTAAACTGTCTTATGGATTTAACCAGCAGCTTGTTTGTAACATTGTTTAAAATGACTTCATCTGTATCACTGAATTGATGATAAATTATAAATATTGAACTGCACCAGAGATTTAAGATTTATAAGAAATGTTTCTCCCAAAATTATGTGTGAGAACCACACCTGTTGTTGAAATCTTTGATGTTCATTGTTTGTTCACAGAAAATCATGAGAAGAAATGAAGTTTGATGTCATTTTTATTGAATAGTCAATATTACTAAAATAAGTGATTGTGGTCATCTGATCTGTTGCACACAAGTTAGTGTGACCTTTGTGTTCTGCAGGAGAACATCTCAGAGTGTGTGGAACACAGAGAACGTGCTGCAACACAGCAATGGAGGAGAACTTCAGCCAGAAGAGCACACGAGACTTTGAGAAGCTCATGGATGATGTGAGCGAGGATTTGAGGAACACATTTATGACCAGACATAAAAGGTTTGATGGTACGATTTGTTTAACATTCATGAACTCACGTTTCTCCTCTTATTTTATGCATAATTCTCTGGCATGCGAGACTCACGCTGGGTTCCTCTCATGAAAAATTACTAATGTTGACAGTTTAAATATTTCCATGAGAATGCAATTGCTTGTACACAGAATGATTCAGTGTAGCTGACTGATGCAGACGGCCTCTCTCCAGATTTTTTCAATGTCCTGGGAATGTCATTATTTACAAATAGTTGAAACTCCCAAGAACTTTAGCCAAACGTTTACTAGCTAAATCTCAGTTAGAGCTTCATTGCAGATGACATTTCATGACACAATTTGAAAGAAATGTTTCTGAGTCACAGTGCAACAAAAACAGATCAATGTAAAGATTAAATTTTCACCGTTTTTCATCAGAAGAGTGTTTACAGGACAGACTCGGCATAACAGACCATCTGAATCAGATATTGTTGGATTTATTTCTAATTGCTTGTTTTTATTTATTAGTTCCAACACATTTTTTAAATGAATCAATTTCTACCAAATTATTTTTACATTTGTGCTTAACACAGCACAGTACTGTATAGTACAGCGGTCTCATAAACACAATAGAATTATGTTCTAGTGTTTAGTCTTTGCTAAACTGAACACACTGCCTTACAAAGGCATTAGGAATTCAAAGGCTTCATCTGCTGCGATGAAGTGGCTTTAGCAAAAACAAAGAGTGCTGAGAAAGAAACAGGTTAGTAACTGTGCACAGCATTTAAATGAACCGCCCGTGTAATGATGACATTGACACAGGACACAGTCAATTCCCAGAACAGTCACGAATTCTAAAAAGTGATGCGTTCATCAAACAGCCAATCTCTGGAGGACACAGAGTTGACCCTTCACTAAGCACCGCCCCCTTTGTTATGTCTCACTCAGACAAGCTGTATAGGCATCTCATTGTGATTATCATGGATGCCATTTTGATGTGTGATATCAAATCACATTTAAAGCCATATCTAAATCACAGTTGTATTGTTATAAAAATGTCTTGGCTCCAAAATCTATTTTGGTATATATCCTTCAGTGTATAATGTCAAATTAATTGCTACAGAGTGACTAGTTGTAGCTATTAAAGCTTTAGCAAAAGCAACTAACCCAACCAGTTTATTTACAGGAACTCAGAACAGAAGTTGTGAGTTTAATTTCCAGGAACACTTGTAGTGATAAATTAAACACTACATGTGCTGCAAGTTGCTTTGGATAAAAGCATATACCAAATACATAAATCATACTATTTTCATACAGACTTTAAAGAGACTAAGGTTTTTTTCTGTTGGTTCATCAGGTTTCTTCCTGGAGTTGTTGGAGAACACAGAGCGTTCTCTGAACGACATGTTCATCCGTACGTACGGCAAGCCCTACATGCAGAATGCTGAGGTCTTCCAGGGTCTTTTCTCAGAGCTGAAGCGATACTACACAGGTGGCAACGTCAATCTGGAGGAGATGCTAAATGACTTCTGGATGCACCTTCTGGAGCGCATGTTCCAGCTTCTCAATTCTCAGTATCTCATCACAGAGGACTATCTGGAATGCATCAGTAAGTACACGGAGAAGCTCAAACCCTTTGGAGACGTTCCCAAGAAGCTCAAGTCTCAGATTACAAGAGCGTTCATCACAGCTCGCACCTTCGTCCAGGGTCTGGTGGTAGGTCGGGAGGTTGCTAACAGAGTGTCTAAGGTGAGCTGCTGGCGTTTGCTGGTTTGTTGGAGCTCGTAAACTGGCGCTAACTGATCCGTCAACATGATTTGTGTGTGTCTGATTTTATGAGGGAAAGGGAAACGCAGTTTCTTTTAACTGCGCACACACACACACACACACACACACAAAATAAATTAGAACTTACTCAAGGTTCTTTGTTTTAAAGGCCTGTGAATTGACATGTTTGTATTATTGGTTTTTTAAATTTGTGTATTGTTGACAGCTGAAGGTCTCCTTTAAATTCAGAGCATGTGTCTGCAGTTGCTTCATGCTTGTTGCTTCATCCAACTGTGGGCTGAAGAAGGTTTATAGTTCAGTTTTGTGACCTCAGATGGGCCCCGTGTTGCTCTCCTTCTCATAACTCACTCATGACTTTCTGAAATCAAATCAAATTTTTTAACCAGCACCACGTGAATTGGGTTTAACCGTCTGTCCACAGGTCACCATGAGCCCTGCTTGCACCAATGGCTTCACTAAAATGCTCTACTGTACTTACTGTACCGGTCTGTCCACACTGAAGCCCTGCAAGAACTACTGTCTGAATGTTCTGAAGGGCTGCCTGGCCAACCAGGCTGATCTGGACCCAGAATGGAGCAAATATATTGGTAAGATCATCTTTCAGTCAGTGAAATTCTGAGAAGCTTATATAAGATGCAAGTGTTGAAATGTTTGATTTATTATTAGGAAGCACAACATCTCACATAACTGAGAAATGCATTAAAACATCACCACAAGCTGTTTTAAGTTATAGGAATGTTCAAAACATTTTAATTTAATTTTTTTTACATTTTATTTCAATATTATATTAACTTTACTGTTTGGTTATTCTGTTTGGAACGTTCTGAGAACGTTCTTGTTCCAACGCTCTGAGAATGTTCCCTGTTAGCCTGGAGTGAGCATCTTGGGTTAGGAGGAATTTCTTTTGCAGTTTATTTTAGGACATTTTGGGCATCATGTTTGGTTTTGCATGGGCATTGTGGGACATTTTTCAAATTGCTTCCATATAGTGGTGTGTGTAAATGATTTGGTTTAAAAACACTGTCCGGTTTCCTGGTGTAACCCCAGTTTCCTGCAGGACAGAGGAGAAACAGACCAATCATCTCTCACAAACCTCGAATCATTCTGAGGGGAAATTTCTCTGCGGCCTTTATTTTAAATAGCCAGATTTTCTTACCCGACAGCCATTATTATTGCCTAAAGGTTCACATGACTCATGAGAAGAGAGATAAATGGTGTTTTCTTATTTCTGGGTGTTTGTTAAACATGATGGGAATTCATAGCCATTTAAACTGAATTAAAATACCTTAAATTGCACGCTAAGCTCTCATTTTAAAGATTCAGTGTGTTTATGGTTGCCAAGGAAAGCAGCAACATGAGGAATTCAATAAGGTCACTCGTGGGGTCGTAGGGTTTGCTGATGCGCGTCTCGTTTTGGAAGGTTTTGTTTTAAGAGATTAATCTGAAAGTAAAATCTCATACATCTGCCCAACGTTTAGCAGCCGCTCTGTGTTGTGGGCATTTACAGTGATTTAATGCTGAACGTTAAGAGCAGAGGTTCTCCGGCCACATTGTCCATAGTCGACAGAAATAGATGCTGAGCTTCAGTCCAGTCGGGCCTCCATTCACAGAACCGAGGCATCATGCAAATACTTCTAGTTTAAATTCAATGCAAATTCTTCTTAACAAACAGTTCTGTTGTGTATACCGGACAGCAGCATTGCAAAAATGGCATGTTCTGAAAAACAGGAAACCGTTACAAAACGCATTAAAAACTCTGATGTACTGCAGGCAATGAAAGTGCTGTGATTTAATCTGCCAATCAAAATGACACCTGCTCATTACTATAATTTTTGCATGTCAGAAAAGATGAATAAAAGTCACACAAGACCCACACATGAAAAATAGTCACCAACATTTGATAATATTACACTCTAAGCCAATATTGATTATTAAATAAAACATTAAATTTTCCAGCCTTGAAAGTTTTACTTGAATGTAAAATTGTACATTGAAACTTCTGAAGTAGCCAGACTGTAGAAAAACATCAAACTTTATCATGAATTTAGTTCTAAACACTTCAGAAATTAAGATGTCTAAACCTTTTACTGGTAGTTTCATAGTTTCAACTAGTTTCATTAACCGTTATTGTTTTAGAATAAATTCTAAAGTGGGAAATAAAATTTCTCCACTTTCTTCTGACACAATTGCAACATTTATAAAAAAAACTGCCTGTTTGGCTTTGCTTTTGTTGTAAATTACATTCATATTTACTGAGGATTTCATTTAACAAACACACAAATCGCTCTTGCCCTTTCTGCAGTCCTTTGTTACCAAACTGTAAACAAATCCTTATTGATTTATTTGCTCATTTCTTTTTAATTGCTTGATTTGTTTCATTAGGTAACAGGATCCAGCCACAACTTCACAATTCATGAAAATTCAAGCCCGTAACATTTCCTGTGCCCTGAGAAGACTTCTCATGAATAAGAGATGAGTCCCAGAAACGGGTTTCTACACTGCAGAGGACTGACCCAAAGAGTTTTGAGGCTCAGTGGAGAAAATTATGATTGAGAGAAAAAAAAAAAAAAAAAAAACTTAAAGGGAATAGACAAAAGTCTTTATATCTGACCTCTGCCTGACCACAAATCTTTCTCCTGTTCAAATGGTGCTTTGAGGTTTATTCTCATAATGTCACATGTAAAAAACAGGCTTAAAATACTATAAACAAATCGCCTATACAATCGTACATAACAGACGTCAATCTGATATTAATAAATGCTTGATCATTTGCACGGACGTTCTGCGAGTTCTTCACATGTCGGTATGTGTGTTAGGTTAATAGTTAGATTGTTTCTCTATCTCTGCAACATGTGATTAAAGCATGTGATGTACAGCGCCTGTGATCAGCCCTGCAAAGCCACCGAGAGAGAGATTTAATAACAGCTGTTTGCCCTGAATGTGATAGAGTCTGACTGCATGACAAGAAGAACATGGGTTTAAATGAACACAAATAAGCAATGACAGCAAAACTGCAGAACACAACCTTCAGAGAAGCAGAAAGTGTCACTCAGAAACGGCTATTAGCTCACAGCTGTCTGCTGGGATAATGCTGGGCAACAGAACCAATGGCTGCCCATCACTTTCACTCATAACACTATGATTAAGACCAACTTAAAATGACATTAAAAAGTATATTTTATAAAATAAATCTTAAACTTGTGCACTGCGTCAGAAACTTAAAGGAAATAGAAGTGATCAGTTTATGTAGTAAAAATAAAAACTAAACTTTGGACAGAGAGAGAAATTTACCAAAACAAACCAAATTCAAAATTTAAAATGAAATATGAAACTGATAACCTTGCATCAGTACAAACAGAGTTTCATTTATTAGAAAGCAACTATTTCAAGAAATCATTTTTAAATGGTTTGCATTGTCTGACTGTGAAATCTTGACGTGTTCCTCTCAGATGTTTACTGGAGTCACGCTGTCTAGCCAGTGTGTTATTAAAACTCTGATGCCAACTCGCTCAATGCCTCAGTGCCCAGCTGTTGAGTCCGTCCAGGTCATGTTTGGAGGTTTCTGTGGTGTTTGGATCTTCAAACATGGAGTCCACAGCTGAGAAAATAGATGTTGACAAAAAAGAATGTTTTTTTCAGTCATATTTGTGGACAAATCTGTTACCACACCCTGTCGTCTAGCATTAACAGGGCCTGTGACATCTGACACGGTTTCATTGGTCCAGCATTTGATTTTGTTAATAAATTAATGTTGCAATTCTCTGTATGATTCAGTTTTATTTGCAGTGAAATGAAAAGAATGTCACAGGATCTGTAAGGAACATATTTTTTAAATAATGTAAAACGTATTATCATCCATTTGTTATTTTTATGCGTGTAGAATTTTGTGATTTGTGGTTTAAACGCATCTTGCATCTTCCCACCATTATGAAACACAAGATCAGATCCAATGAATCAGATCAAATGAATCAGATCACGTCCGATCAGCGGTCGGGTCAGTCTCTCATCCTGTGTAACTGCATCACCCTGTGGATGTTGTGTTGTGACAGATGCCATGTTGCTCCTGACGGAGAGACTGGAGGGACCGTTCAACATCGAGTCGGTCATGGAGCCAATAGATGTCAAGATATCTGAAGCCATCATGTACATGCAGGAGAACAGCATGCAGCTGTCCTATCAAGTATGTCCGGCACTTTTCCGCACGAGCGTTTTGCACATAACCTTCGTGTTGCGATATCATGTCTTGTGCAAGCAAGCCTAGCATTTACAGATCTGTTGGTTTTACAGACTTCAGGTCCAGAAGCCACGGCCTGTCATCTCGATTCCAGTTTTATTTTTAACCACATATTTGCGGACGTTCAGAAATGCGCAGCTTTGCGCGGGCCGGCGAGCGCGTCTCTGCGCGTCTCTCTGCGTCTCTGCGCGCTCCGGCTGGCCACTAATTGTAGTTTTTGAGGAAGAAATAAAAAAGTCAGAGTTTGGTTAACTGGCTGGAGGTGTTATCAGCCCCCACAGTATTTCTGACTTCTGGGAATACTGGGAATAAGTATTTGACTTGTCAGCGTTTACCTTGTACACTTTTAAAAGCATTTCGCTGATACCTTTTATCTGTCTGTTTATTTACCCTTAGAGACAAGATATCATCAGATACACACGACTAGGGGATTATGCTTAATTCTATAATATTTTAAATATGTGGGGGTGTATAATAGCCAACTTTAAACCTTGACTTAAAGCCACAAAATAATGTGGCCAAGAATAAATCTAATTCTGGACATTATAGGTCCAGCTAACTCTAATGTGTCCGGTTCGTTTTATTCATGACTTTTTTGGGATTTCATGGCCACTGAGGGTAGCAGGTTCCCATACACTGAATCACAGGGGTGTTTTTCTGAAGTAACTCAATACCTCAGCTGTGTTCATGCAGGCTTTGTGAACACATCTACTCTTTGTAATTGCAGGTTTTTCAAGGCTGCGGACAACCAAAACCTTCAGAAACGAGCAGAGCTGCCCGCGGTGTCCCTGACACATTCAGCGGACGCTTTAGCCCCTACAACCCTGAGGAACTTCCGACCACTTCTGCTGGGACTCGCCTGGACCGCCTGGTAAGATGGGAAAATACCGTGACAGTCAAGTATTTTGCAGTGGATACAGGCTCCGTTCCATAACCTAACATGCTGGCTTGTTGTCTATGGTCTACATAGGCCCAGATCTTTAAATTGTCAGTCAGAGTTTGTACAGTCAAACGTTACAACAAAGAAAAAAAGTTAAAGCAACGATTCAACCGTTTTGATGTTGTAACTTCAAAATTCCTTTAGCTGCATCTTTTAATGTTTTTAGGGTGAAATTTGTTTAACTAAGTTTAAGATGTACAACAAAAAATACAGACAATACTGGCAGTGCGTTTATGGCACCTTAAAATACTGTCTATATAGGCAGCTGACTAGGTTTGAAGCAGGTTTGTTGTGATTTTAGATGTGTTTTAGATGAATAGATTTGTGAGTTATCCCTTGGATGTCAAATGTATATAAACGTTTGTTTCTTTCCCTTTAAAATGCTGCCAGAGGATTGTATGGACAGCCATGCAGCACAGTGTAAGATTTTGTTTCTCAGTGAACGTGTTTTACGTGTGTGTGACGTCTCGTGCTTCAGAGACAGATGATCTGAGAGCGGAGATCTCACGCTGCAGGGGACTGAGACATGAGTATCATTTAAAGCCTCTGACGTTATGTCTCATCAGAGCCACTTCTGTGAGGGTGAAATCCCAGCTAACAATTTTGAGGTTTGAGGAACATTTGTTAGAGGTTTTAACCTTGTAGTTTAGTTATATATAAAATGTTATTTAAACACTAATTCTGTAACTTTAAATGTTACAGTGTTGACTAACAAAACTGTTTAGTGATTGTTACTCCAGAAAGTTTTTTGATAACATTAACCTTTCGTTCTGAGAACGTTCTCTGCTAGCTGAGATGTCACATGATAAAACTGTACACGGCTTTTGCTCAGTGACGTCAGACTCCTCTTATGCCTCAGACACGGTTTACGTTCTTTCAACCAAATCGATACAGTTCAGCTGAAGAAATTCATGCTGTATCAGAATTCACATAATTCAACGTTCGATTCAAAGTTTGTGATATTCAGACATACGCGAGCGTCTCTCACGGGAGGTGCTGTATTTCTCCGATGCGTTTACTAATGGTTTCAGCTCCTGAAGGGAGTCATTAATGAACATGTTGAAGCTGGAGAACTGATCTGTGCTTATCACTGTGTGAGGCATTAGAAGACATTTATCAAGGCGATGATGTTTAAAATATTATAAAGACTTTAATATGCATGACACTTTACAAGGAACCCTTTTGATATTCATCATTCAACACCACACTTTGCTTGTTAAAGGGTGCTGGTTAGAAACTGCCAGTCAAAGGTTCTTTAAAGAACCATTTTTTACCTTTTGATAGTCTATAGAACATGTTTCCACTATGAATTCTAAAGGTTCTTTAAGGAACCATACAGCCTCAAAAGAACCTTTTAGGATTGTTTTTTGTGAGCATATATTTCAATCTGATGCCCATTATTTTCCCTTTTTGTTTTTACAGATTAGCATTCGGCAGTCGTGCTAATAAACACTCAAGCCTCTTTGGTAGTTGTTGCACGATGGGAAACCAGAGCATGTTGCACAGATTTAATCATTCGGATGATGAATTGCTCTGGATTTATGAAACCTGATGCGCTTGGATCCATGTCACGGATCTCTTGAGTGCTCATGCGGCGCTGGCTAACTCTGTTACAGAGGTGGAAATGAATTGTGCATGATGGCTGATTATATCTGGAAGGGTTTGAGTCCAGATCTCTGACGCTCATTTGGAAACAAAACACCATCTATCCATGAACGTCACTTTAAACAGGAAGCCCACAGTTAGATTAGCAAATGGTGGATTCAACTGTTTTGTTCATTTAATACATTGCACACTTGACTGAAGTTTGTTGACTGAAACTTGTCTCTATGAGGAAGCGCAAAACTAGATTTACTGTGACTTCCATTCATCACTTGAGCTCAGAGTGAGAGAATGTGTAACATTTAAAGGAAGATTTATCTCATGTTTGGAGTCTCTTTTCTCATACACGTGTGTGTGTGTGTGTGTGTCTCTCTCTTTTCTCACACACGTGTGTGTGTGTGTGTGTGTGTCTCTCTCTTTTCTCACACACGTGTGTGTGTGTGTGTGTGTGTC
>JBAJNP010014685.1:0-10718 GCA_036877545.1 Yasuhikotakia modesta | reverse complement strand
AGGTATAATTTCCATAGTTCCTGTGAAAATCTGCACAATAAAAAGTTATTGGGGTGGAACTTCCTACCAACAGATGAAACAACTATAACCACTTTATATAATGAAGATTCATAAAAATATATTTAAGTATAATAATAATAATAATTGCGTGCCATTTAGTATCGATGATCCCTATGTAAAATGTGTTTTAATAGCTAGAAAAGTGTTTTGTAGTCGTTTTTAAAGTTTAATAGTTACATTTTACAAAACAAAACGAGTCCAAACGAGCTTCCCGTTTTGTCAGATGCGTTTTTGACATCAGTCTCACCTGTCCTGCCCTGTATAATATATACAGTATATTATATATTCATATATAATTAATATTATATATTATAAAAGCAGGCACGTCTCAAATCAACATGAAATGGTCGAGAGATGCATGACGCGTTGAATCGGCCGTCAAACCACCAGCCAATCAGAATGAGAGAAAGGGGCAGAAATGACGTCGGTTTCTTCTGCTCTTACGTCACTCCCTTCTCACGTCAGCCGGAAGCTGCATTTTTGAATAAGAGTTAAGACACGTTAAACCTTTTCTGAAGCGCACTAAATTTAAAGTGCACTCAAAAGTGATCGTAACTTTCTTTGTGAATGAGACGCTAAGCAGGGCGACATCCGGGTCACGCGCAGGTTTATGGAGAAATCTGATTGGACGATTCTGGAAATAACGGTTTCGTTGCCCTTCAAAATAACAAACGCACGCGGATCTGCGCGCACACGTACGACGTCTTGTTTATACCAATTAACACCAAACAAACGTCTAGATTTTACGACATAACCTCGCGTTATCTGCGTCATCACATGCACCCTAATAAATGCAATGTGGGAAATACTTAAAAGTTGCTTGTTAGTCTATTTTAATCTATTCTGGTCGCTAAAAGTCATGCATTAAAATACTTTGGAGGATTTGGAGAAAATGGTGTTTATATGCACGATTATAAACTAGTTTAATAAAAATCGGAAAAGGATATTCGAAACTGTCGCCAGGAGGATGATGATGATGATGATGATGAAATAGTCTGGCTACTTTACCTGCTCTCGCTCCGTATAGCTTGACATCTGCTTACTAGTTATCCCAAAGGACTCGGACGTGATGTTAGTGAAAATAAATAGTTTAAACGATAATGCAATAATCCCATAAAAGTGGGGACGTTTGCTAAAGCGCTTCCACCGCATAACATCACGCGCTCTTTTATTGGACAGAAACCGCGCGCGCCAGTTACCGGGGCGCTCGGCAAACGCCATCACGCGCTTGTTGCTGTGCAGATTTCATCCCCGTCCGACTCCAGAAAAACAACAAACAGAAGTTAACAAACACGTCAGGCATCACGAACGAAGTCGTACGCAAATTGCTCGATGGTTTGAAACGAGTGAGATTTTGCACGAGGGCTAAAATACACGATAAGAGAGGCAGAGTCACGTTTTTCGTTTTTGAAGGGGGTCGGACAGATGCAGAGGCTCCCTTAGTATCCTAGCGGCGAGGTTGTTGCTATGCAAAACTTCACGGCTGTTACTGAGCGCCACGGAGCAGAATATAAGCTTTTAAGATCACATCGGTCCTCCTCGTCTGATCTGAGATTTACCTTCTCGCTTGCACACATAGATCATTTTACAGTCTGAGCCAGCAGTCGGCATGTCAATCCTGCGATCTTGGCCGTAGACAAACTACTACCGTAGACCGACAACAAATCCAACATAATTTAAAGATGAAATATTATTCTGCATTTTTGTTTAGTTATTTCGGGCGTCTGCTTTAGGAGTTTAAAGGCTGATCATTAATAGCGCTTCCGCAGTTGGACACTAGAGGCCACCGTAGAGCTTTCGTGACCCGTGATCCGCTGTTCTTACGTCACATCCGCTTTTCCCAGCGTCTGAGAGGAACAACATGGTCTCCGTTGCATTAAAGCACAAATAACTAAAAAAAACTAAGTCCAGATTCAGAGTTTGACTTTAAGATTACTGTTGTCAGAGGAAGAACATTATGGCGGCGTTGTTTTCATGCTGTTTTGGCTGTTGTGAAGATAGCAGCAGTGGCCACGTAACACTGAAGGAAATGCCCACGGTTCAACTTGACACTCATTGTATGGGTAAGTGTTGGGATCGGACATACAATGTGTTTGATTATTGAATGCAAGACAGATTTGACACTGACAGTTCACGAGCCGAGTAACCATGTTGTGTTTTATTATCTAAGCCACATCCCATCTTGCCAATACATATCTATAGTATATAGAGTGACTGGCTTTGATGAAGGGCGCTTATACGATTTTTGCTTAATATTTCAGGTACTGATGTTGTGATTGTGAAGAGTGGCAAACGCATATGTGGGACCGGTGGCTGCATTGCTAACGCACCTCTTCATCAGAACAAGAGCTACTTTGAATTTAAGGTTCAGTCCACAGGTAAGCACGTGGCCTTTACTCTGGTTTAGTCGATACTGTTTGGTGTGGCTGCAGTAAACTTTGCCCCTCGCAGGTGTCTGGGGCGTTGGAGTGGCGACTCGGAAAGCAAATCTAAACCAGATTCCTTTGGGGAGAGACACACACAGTCTCGTGTTGAGGCATGATGGAACCGTGTACCACAACAATGAAGAAAAGAACCGATTACCTGCCAACAGCTTGCCGCAGGAAGGAGACATTGTGGTGAGTCTCAAGAACGGTGTAGAAAATTATTATTATTAATAGCAGTACCTTTTTATATAAAATGACATATTATTATATGTGTGTGTGTAGGGTGTTACATATGACCATGTGGAGCTGAATTTGTATCTCAATGGGAAGAATATGAGCTGTCCAGCGTCAGGCATTAGAGGAACCGTTTATCCTGTAGTTTACGGTGAGTTACAACAATAACACAATTATCAAAACATGCTAACCTCTTCTCTGGTTGCCTTAGAAACCAGAATTATGAGAAAATAATTATTCAGTTACACACAGTAAAGATGCACAGATGCATTGAATTGTTAAAAGCATTATGTTTTTGATGTTTGACTGTTGTGTAATGTTTTATATATAAATCAGTTATTATACGTCTGACTGTATTTGTTTTTGTCTTCTCTCACAGTGGATGACAGTGCAATACTGGACTGTCAGTTCAGTGACTTTTATCATCCTCCTCCACATGGTTTTCAAAAGATTCTTTTTGAGCAACAGATCTTCTAAAGTTTATGGTGTTTTGTATATAAACTCGAGGTATAAACTGCATGGCCTGGAGTTGACGCGTTTTTGACAGAAGTGCAGCATATTCATCTGTGATACTGACAAGTAAAAAATTTATTCTGTTTATACTTTGTAACTACATGCATTTCAAAGTGATACTGACTTAAAACGTCTAAAACTGTCAAAGCTGCCCTTTATATATGCCTGATAATGTTGAAGGATTTAAAGTAACCAAAGTTTTACTGCCCTGTCCACACATCATTGTGTTTTAACAGTTTGATTGTGTTTCATATTGTGATCTTTGATATACATTTTATCTTATATCAGGAATTTAGTGGGAATAATATATTTTAAGAAAATCTGAGCTACAAGACAGGACAAGACACAAAAAGGTTATTGACCTCAAATATTTAATATTTATAAATGGATCAAATGATTTGTGATCTTAAATTATGGATTGTTTAAATAATAAAGACACTTGTTTTTTTAATAAAAACAAACAATACCTTGAAAGTTAGCAATTCCAATATTCATTGTTTTTGTATTATTTAATTTGACAGGACGTTGTCCTTTGGTAAATAAATATTTTGCTTTTGTCATTTGTGGATGAATTTGTTATCAGTTGTATTTAACACAACCTTATTTTAACACTAATGGTGTTTTACAAAATGATGTATTTAAGTAAAAATGTAAGTGATGAATTGGTCAGGCTTGTCTATGACACACGGGCCCGCTTCCAATAGGAAGTGAACATCCTTATGTCCTGCTCACTTCAGAGGGAAGATCTCTTGATGTGTGAACTTTGAAAAGAAAAGGGAAGTTGTGTTTTATGTTGTGGATTTGAAATGAGCCCCAGGTCTAGTTAGACATACCAGCTCCAACATTTCATTGCGGGATAATATGATGTTTAATCTGAATCATGTACACAGATACTCCCTGATGTAACCTAAAACTGCACTCTTATAAGCATCTATTGGACCAGATCTCAAAAATAGTTATTTTTATACTCTCTCTAAAGAAGATACTGAAGTGTAGCTCCTCCTCTTCTACAGTCCTGTCCGCTCGGTACTGCCCCGGTTCTACAGTTCACACACGTCTGTCCCCCACCCTCCTCCCTGCGCGGAGCTCCGCACGTCGGTCGGGACTACAGACACACACAGCCATGGCCGAAAACGCCGGCTTGGAAAACCATCGCATTAAGAGCTTTAAAAACAAGGGGCGAGATGTGGAGGTAGGTCTGCCGGATACTTAGTTCTGCCTGTTTTGATCGAGACCGGTTCGCTTCTTCGGGTCGCCGTGGTTCTGATGGGTTTGTGGGGCAGCATCATGCGGAGCGGGCGCGGCCTACACACCGAGGCCTCGTTTCCTCTTCATATTCACCCGCTCGTCGCGTCACAAACACGGTCCCGACCAGTTTAAACACACTATTCAATAAATCAACGTTAATATGTGTTGGTTTATTGACTGTCTTGTCTGTTTATTTTACATTTGAATGTCGCTGGGCCAATAACATGTAGAGATATATCGTGCTAGCCTGTGTGCTAGCAGCTTAGCAGCCGACAGATTGGTCGTCTGTCGCTAAATTCACATGTTTGTATTTTCACGTATGGCTTTAACGTGTAAACATGCGATAGTCTGTGTAAATAACTCAAACGTAGCTTGTGAATAGAGACAAATGCGACAGAGGCAGGTGTATTAACACCGGCGTTAGCAAGCTGCCCAGAACCGAACCAGTGACCAGTCACACCAGTTTAACTCAGTCTGGTTTATGTGATCTGAAGGAATCTGTGACTGGCCACAGCAGGTTTTGGTGTCATTGAGACAAGATGAACACGTTAGGTTGCAACCTTAATACAACCACAGACTTAAGCTGCGGCAAGGCGACCTATTACACATGCAGGCAGGGCAAACTGTAAGGTAAAGCAGGTGGATTATATAATAACAGCATAAGGACAAACATCAGATTGAAACAACAGCAGCTATAAGGTGTTTATAATGGTGTTACTAACGCAGAGGGTTATTGAGTAGTAACGTGTTGAAATCACATTTATGATTTATGATTTACTCGTCTGCCCTGTTGCAACTAGACATCATTATCATCTGCCATGGGCTCATCCACAAAACCCTAAGGGCTCCTTTAAGATTAATGGTGTGAGGTGAGAGACTGCATGGTGCTGGTGTGACTCAGCCCTCAGACACAAGCGGGTTGCAGCTAACAAAGCCATCACTATTCTGAGAAAGTGTCAAGATTTAAATTTCTCTTGTTTGGTTCCTAAGAGCGAAGGGCTTGTTTATGGTGGCCAGCTGATCACTGTGGAATTGTGGGATATTTGGCTCATTAGCCGGTGGATAATGGTGGCTAACAGTGACAGATGTTGTGCATTGCTGAATGAGTTGACACTTTTTTGACATCTTTGATCTGTCAGGATGGTCAAAAGTATTTAACATGGTAAAATATTTGCATACGCTATTCAGCAGACGTGATATCATTGGATTACATCAAATACGTCGCTCGATTAGTTGACATCCTGTTGTTTGGCATGTTTGAGATGTTTTAGCAAAAGTATGTGCTGGTACCCTGTTAGTATTATGTTTACATTCCTAAGAAATGACTTAACAGCGCTTGTAAGGCACACATGTGTTCTCTGGGATCAAACCCTTGGCCCTGTGTTGCTAGCTTGATGCTGTAGGTCTGAAGTACTATCAGTAGTACTATCAAGTAAAACTAGCTGTATTAATTGTAGTCTATTGTTCTTTATTGATGATAAATATAGCGAGTGGTTTATAAATAAGCTATTGAATGAGTCTGATGGCCTGCCGGATGTTTGTGGCTATTAAATGCGGTCAGTCTATTTATTAGCATGTGGAACAAGAGTTAGACCACGCTGGCACCGAGACGAGCACATGCACACACACTGTGTCATTATGTTGGGCTTAAGAGGGCCAAGCTGTCATGTCACCGGCGAAACATCGACTCCCGCAGTTTTTCCTCTCAGTCCTCGTTGTTCCTCTGGGACTCAAACATTATCTTATGTTTTCTATACACATGCATTGCTTAAGCAATAAATGATCATTTGTTGTGGGTGAAAACCAGAATCTGTTATTAACAAGCACATAACAGATTAGCTTTAAAAGCGTCTCCCGATTCACAACGTTACGCTTAAAATACTGATTCATAATTAAATATATCAGGTCTGATTTTCAGTGCAAATGTCATTTTATGTTTCAAACATAGATGTGGATGAAAAGGCAAAAACGACAGATTGCAAATTGTGTCTGATGTTATTTGTCATGCATCATTCTGCTGAGGCTCAGAACTTACTGACTGATTCAGATTCAAAATTGTTTAATCAAGTAAAAAAAAATTGTCTTATTTTGTGTTACTTAAACATTCTCTCCCCCCTCACTGCCGCTGCCTCCGGATTGCAAAAGGTCCGGTGGGGCTCAGCTGAAACATGAACTGTGATGCCCAGTCACAAGATCAAATCTGATCCGTCCCCACCACAGCGCATGTGGAATCTGTCACTGACTGCTGATGTTTTTATGGGCCAATGTTGCTCTTGTGTCCCGTTGAAGTTATTTCAGAACTTTCATTTGAAGTCTTGTGTTTATATTCTATAACAGATATTTTCTCGCAGGTTGATGTGTTTCATTGGGCCGAGCGTGTTCTTCTGTCAGATGTGTGTTCTGTTGGGTTTCATGTAAGACTTTGTGGTAAAACATGCAAATGTTTGGACTGACTGGAATGAGTGACAGCTGGGTTCTGCTATCACCATGGTTACCGTTGGTACCCTCTTTGTTCTGTTGGAGTGGCTAGACTTGAGCTGCCATTAGTGTCACGCTGTGGTCCCAGCCCGTTCATCATCGGAGGGCGTCGCCGTGGCGCTCTGTGAACCAATCAGAGCTCAGAAAGGCCCAGTGATGCATTGTTGTAGGAATCTGTTATGGCTCATACTTTAGAAATTTAAACAAAATAAAATTAAGTTTTAAACTTCTGCACAAACACATCAGTGATGCAACAAAACAATCCAGTCACACAACGCAGACTGATACACAAGAATGTCGTTCTGTTTATTTTTTTAGGAAAGCACTAACCAAACTATTTCTCTTGCTGTTTTGCGTTTCAGACGATGCGAAGACATCGTAATGAAGTGACAGTCGAGCTGAGGAAGGTGAGTGAATTCGCTTTAAGTGTGGTGAGATTTAATGAGACATTATTAGCTCCTCGAATCTGAAGCGGGTTCCAGAACGTTCCATTATGATGTAACGCCAGACAGGAAGTAAAGGAATACTGAGGATTCTCACCCTCTGCAGAGTTTAATGTCTTACATTCCTGAGCAACTGTGTACAGTCTCAGTAACAACTGATATCTCAAACCATTGCTGGCTGCATGCTGTTGGAGATCAGATAGGTTTGTGTTTTCTGTAGCATTACAGAGGTTGATATTGTTTGGGATAATGCTACGTTCAGGCCTAGAATCAATGATAGTCATGACTCTTGGTTTCATAGGAAGTTCCTCAATAAATGTCTGCTATAAATCAGTTCCTGTCCCAGTCCTATTTTTAAAATATATATTTTTAAAATGCACATCGCATGCATGCACAGCCCACCCAGATTAGTCATCCATTATTTGCCATAGACTGCAGTCCTTGCGATTGCATTCCTCTATCTGACCCACCTTGTGGTGAGACCCTTGATGTTGTGAGTGAAGATGAGGATGTTTGGGCTCATCGTCGCAGGAAATAGAGCAGCAGCCGGCGCAGGTCTCTGCAGTCGTCACTGCAGACTGAATGTGGCGTGAGCTCACACTCATCCTTCCACTCCTGTCTTAGGAAATTCCACTTATTTGACGTTATATTGGCTATAATTCCAGGTACGGTGTGTGTACTGAGGGTGGGTGCATGAGAAACATGCGTATTACTCTCTTTATGTTTTTGAATGCTCAAAAATCATGATTAAATGCTTAATATTGTGAAATAGCTGCCAGTGATTGGTACTACGCCTTCATAAAACACACAATCTGAGCAGTTATTACAGCTACAAATGAGTTTATCTCATCTAGCTTGTGTTCATTAAGCTGTAATTAAAAATGCTGCCCTTCATTTTACATATAAATGTGTGAGTAACACTATAAATACATTTTAAAAAGGTGTTATCAGTGAAAATGACCCTTAAAAGCACAGAAGTTTCTCATGGCTGGTCTGGTTTCCGTTGGAGAGCTAATGTGTGCCGGCAGTATTTGGGTCATTCATCAGGGGTCACAGGGCCCCTCGCTGGCAGCCCCCCAACCTGAAGGTTTGTCATGAGGGGATCCCTCGCCACAAATCTGTCCTGCTCCTTTCCTGTTTGGCAGGAACACATGCACCTTTCTTGAACTATTTTTGTTTTAGCGTCTCAGTTTGTTTTCTGAAAAACGCAGCAAATCTCTGCTGTTGTCACCAGAGTCGAAGCCACTACAGAGACCCAGCATGTGGTTAGAAATCTGCTGCTGTTGTTGTAACCCGTGAGGCCAGATTTAATGTGGAGCCAGAGTTCAGTTCTACAGCCCTGAGCCTGTTATGCGTTCAGTGCTGGATTGGGTGACACAGCATGTCCTGCCCATATTAGGCCGTTACAGAGTCAGGCCAGAGGAATCACACAGAATGTTGCTCTGTGTGTGTCTGTCTGTGTGTGTGTGTGTCTGTCTGTGTGTGTGTCTGTCTGTCTGTGTGTGTGTCTGTCTGTGTGTGTGTGTGTGTGTGTGTGTGACATTCCATTTTACATTCCTGTTTGCACTAACATTTGAGTTGCATACTGTGTGCTCTCACTTTGCATTCTCACACATACTTTAGCAGGACTGGATTACAAACTGAATTCTTGGGGTCATGTAGGACCTTTTAGTGGAGGTTATATTTGAGTTTTTTAACCGTTCAGTATTACAATGATTAATTGGATTTCACCAACATCAGCTGCACTAATATTTCATTCGTTTTTTAATAAGAAATGGCAGATTTTGTAAGAACTCTGTAGTAAAACGGGTTCCAGATCAAACTCATGCTTTCGCTGCAAGTCGTCCCAGATTCTGATCTGATGTCGCTCCACACAGAACAAACGAGATGAACATCTGCTGAAGAAACGAAACGTTCCGCAGGAGGAGAGTCTGGAGGACTCAGATGTGGACTCAGACTTCAAAGGAGTAAGAGACATTTATCTAAAGAATTGTTCATTTTTAAACTCCATATCCTTCTATTTTTCTACTAATTGTAACTTTTGTCCTCTTGTTTTTCTTTAGCAAAACGTAACGCTAGATGCCATCTTACAGGTGAGCTGTTAACTCTAAATAAATAGAAATATAATAAAATAATAAATATTAATAAATAGCTTTTCTTTGGGGTCTTTGCAGACTCTTTCTTTATTTATTCTGTCTTTTTTTGCAGAATGCCACCAGTGACAACGCAGTAGTTCAGCTGAGTGCTGTGCAGGCAGCCAGGTAAAGCTAACCGTCTAACAACTTACATCACACTATGTAATTATATACATTGAGACGTAAACAATACATATGTGAAATGCATCATATAGGAATCCTTTGCAAACTGTCATTTAGCACTGCCACTATATTGGAGGTTAATTCCTAAGGAACAGTGTCTCATCCTACATTAATTTCGTTTGACTGTGAGGTGAGCAGATGTTAGGTCACTGGTAACATCAGTTCTGAGTGACTGACTGTTTTTCTCCTGCAGGAAGTTGCTCTCCAGTGACAGAAATCCTCCCATAGACGACTTGATAAAATGTGGGATTCTTCCGATCTTAGTCAAATGTCTGGAGAGGGATGACAAGTGAGTCGCTTATGTTACACTGAAGTCTTCATTTTCTTCACAACAAAATGTTATGACTTGAAATCACCTTTCAGGAGTTACAGAGATTTGTGTTTTTACACTTTTGGTCGTCAGATGAATAAAGTTAATTGTGAATTAGCCATTTGTTTTGGGGGCTTTTGGGTAAATCCGGCAGAATGGCGGCCGTGTACAAAACGGTTAAACTATTGTAAGTGCTTTCATTTGACTAGTACTCAAATTCATTGCTTAACAGGTGTGGGCACCCTGTGTTACAGTAGAGTCACTTGCTCAACCACAAATCATTATTCTGCTTAGAGTTCATCCAGGTTTGATCCTGGATTCACAAGCAAAATGTTGTAACAACGTTCAAATAACATCTGATCTTTCATCTGTTTCTGCTGTAGTCCTTCATTGCAGTTCGAGGCTGCCTGGGCTCTGACCAACATTGCATCAGGAACGTCTGCGCAGACGCAAGCAGTGGTCAAATCCAGTAAGTTATTTTCTCTCGACCTCCTCGGCAGCATCAGCCGGCGGTGAGTTTGTGGTTGAACACTCGTGTTTTCTTCTCTTTAACGGTGTAGATGCTGTGCCGCTGTTTCTGAGACTGCTTCACTCCCCTCATCAGAACGTGTGTGAACAGGCCGTGTGGGCGCTCGGCAACATCATCGGTGAGGCCTTGAGTCTGTAATGCATGTTAATTCACACCTCA
>JBAJNP010014684.1:0-10719 GCA_036877545.1 Yasuhikotakia modesta | reverse complement strand
GGATCTTATTTGTGGACTTCAGCTCGGCCTTCAATACCATCATGCCTGATCTTCTCACAGCCAAACTGACCCAGCTCTCTGTGCCCACCCCAGTCTGTCAGTGTATCACCAGCTTCCTAACAGGCAGACAACAGCAAGTGAAGCTGGGAAAACTCACATCCAGGTCCCTCACTACCAATACTGGCACTCCTCAGGGGTGTGTTCTCTCCCCACTGCTCTACTCCCTGTATACAAATGACTGCACTGCAAAAGACCCCTCTGTCAAGCTCCTGAAATTTGCAGATGACACCACAGTTATCAGCCTTATCGAAAATGATGACGAGTCTGCTTATAGACTGGAGGTTGAACAGCTGGCCATCTGGTGCAGTAACAATAACCTTGAGCTGAACACGCTCAAAACAGTGGAGATCATCGTGGACTTCAGGAGAAACCCCCCTGCGCTCCCCCCACTCAGCATCATGGACAGCACTGTGGCAGCAGTGGAGTCATTCAGGTTCCTGGCACCACCATCTCCCAGAACCTGAAGTGGGACAATCACATTTGCTCCATTGCTAAAAAGGCCCAGCAAAGGCTGTACTTCCTTCACCAGCTGAGGAAGTTCAACCTGCCACAGGAGCTGCTGAAACAGTTCTACTTAGCCATCATCGAGTCTGTCCTGTGCTCATCTATAACTGTCTGGTTTGGTTCTGCTACCAAATCGGACATCAATAGACTACAACGGACAGTCAGGACGGCTGAGAGGATTATTGGTCCCCCCCTGTCCACCCTCCAAGATCTTTACAACTCCAGAGTGAGAAAAAGGGCTAAGAAAATCACTTTGGACCCAACACACCCTGCCCACTCTCTCTTTGAACTGTTGCCCTCTGGTCGACGCTACAGGACACCGACCACCAGAACAGAGACATACAAGAACAGTTTTTTTCCTCAGGATATATTCAGCCTGAACCAGTAGAACAGTAACATCTTGTTACATCGGACTATTTATTTATTATCTCATTTATCTTATTGCAATGTTATATTTTGTCTTTTTTGTCTTATGTGTCTGCACTGTTATACTTTGTCTTTTGTCTTATTTTGTCTTATGTGTCTTATGTCTGTACTGTATTTTTTGCACTGGAAGCTCCTGTTGCCAAGACAAATTCCTTGTGTGTGTAAACACACTTGGCAATAAAGCTCTTTCTGACTCTGTAGAGGTCATTGTTGTCATCTGTTTTTGGTTACCTTTCGTTCATTGTTTTAGTTGCATCAGCGGTGCGCAGCCTAATTGTCTCGTGTTTTTAGCAGCTCTGTTCTGCCACGTCAGCAGAGGGAGCCCTCCCCGGAGTACTGATCATGTGCTTCTGGTTTCCTGTGTGACTTGCCTTGGACTATTTAAGCCATGTGCTCACCTGCACTCACTGCGAAGTATTGCCAGCCTTGACTGCATACCAAGCATTTATATCTGGAGTTTACCGTGTGTACTGCTATTGTTTCACATGTTCTGGATTGCCTTGTTGGATTTGTTCACTGTTACTGTGTTTGACCATTGCCTATTCTGCCGCCTGCCCTGATCCTTGTCTGTCTATTGTTTTATGGCTCTGCCTGTTGTTTTGGATTGTTTTTAAAAAACCGCACATGGATTCTACTAACACACCTGGTTCAGCCTCATTACAGCCTTATACAGAGACCTATAAACATATTTACTATCTAATGGCATTGCGAGGCTAAACAATAGGACCCACTGATTTTGAAAGAAAGAAAAAAATTAAAACAAAAGAAAATTGCACATGTTTTCAGGAGAGCTAAAAGTGATGTAATTTTACAACCACAGGTCTTACAGGGTTGATGCGTATTGTCATTGTGTGATTTGTCGCTTATGATTGTGATTTACTGATTTGTTTTCATCATTTTTTACCTGTTCTGATAATTATATATTTTACTTGACTATTTTTCTGATTTCTTATTTTTCTTTCCTCTTATCCATTTGGCTTTCCAGAAGAGTTATCATTTCTCAGATGCTTTAGGACATTAGCCTGTAGGGGGCACTTACCCCCTTCTTTTTCCAGATGAGGTTATACATTCTGCAGCGGTCCAGCTTGGTGAACTCTGTTCCTGGGCTACAGGCAAAACATAGGGTTCCAGCACTTTGTCCTTGGACCTCTAAAACTCCATGTCATGAAAGCTGCAATCTGTAATTTCTGCCTTTTCTGTATTTATGTTTCATGCCTATGTTTCATGTTATAGTTGCAATTAGTAACATAAAGCTTCTGTCATCATCTCTGTTTGTAACATTTCTTAGTGCTTGTCATATTGTCACAAAATCAGACCTGACAGTTTTTAAATCAATATATTGTATTGTGTTGTATACATAATTACAAACCAATTTTATAAACTCTCTCTTTATATTAAATAAAGTTATGAAATGCAGCTTTGATGTGCCAGAGGAGAACCTGCCCTCCTGGTTAAGCCTGGTTTCATTTTGGTACTATGCAATTTTGGTTGGTTAAGTTTGGTTTCAGGTTTGTTAAGTACTGGCATTCCCTGGGATCAAACCCACAGCCTTTGTACTGCTAATGCAATTGTCTACCGGTTGAGCAACAGGAAGGCTATCATCTTTGTAGGTGCCACAAAAGCATCAAACCATAACTTTCTATTCTCCATGTATATTGAGAATATTTGGGGTTTCCAAATGTAAAGTGCATAAAGAGCAATTTATATCAATACACTTCTTAAATTTGCTGAAAAATGTTTGTTAGGATAGAATTTATAAATTATTCTGAAATTTGTTTTATTTTGTTTGTAATAAAAATCTTGTGAACTAAACACTTTCCCACTTAAGATTTCAAACAAATTTAGCCAAATAATAATAACAAACCAGACACTAACACCATACCCAATTAAAATAAGTTAAACTTCTATGTCTACACAAAATACAACAGTTGTTCCAAATAAAATAACGCTGTGAAGAAAAATTATGCTTGTAGATTTCTAAGCCAACAATGCTTGAGCATTGAACGACGGCAGATAGCTTCGCTGTCAGTTTCTCATAAGTTAAAAGGAAAGACCCCTGAGTTGGGCATATAAAATTCAACAAAGAAAGACCACAATTTTCACAACATTGTAAATGTGCTTACTGCTGGAATTTTGTATGACAATATAAATTTGCAACCCAATCTATCTGGATCATCTTTTTGAAATAACTTTATTTCCTCATAGTTTAAATTTATAAGGAACAACCACAACAGACACATTTTGAGGAAGTTAATGGCTTACCATTGTTATAGTGACTAAACATTTTAACTTATGATGCAATGGGGATAAAGCCAGAACTTTAATATCAATGCACATGGGCTAACTGAAAGCCATAATATCCACACAAAACAAGCATTTTCCCTTATTATTAGCCTTATTATGTTTCTGGTGTAATTGTTGAAAATGTTTGACTATAGTCTTTTATTTAGGTTTTCTCATTTAAAGTTTTGTGCATCCTGGTATATTGCTTAAAGAGACAGCTCTCTATGTAAAAAATAATTAAATCTCAATTCAAATCCCTCTCAAATCTCAGTTAAATATTGAATCTCAACTGTTATATTGAATCTCAAATATTGAATCTCAATTGAATCTCAACTCAGAAGAACTGTAAGTGCTTCTGAAATTTAATTGGTTGTACTGATGGTGCACATATTCTAAGATGTACAGAAGATCAGTGTCAGTCCTTTTTCAATTCCTGCTTCCTCTCTTATTGCAGTCTCATGGGTTTGTTTTTAGACATCATCAGTTCCTAATTCCACTTTCTCACATCACACCGCAAACCACCATCAATGTTTTGTGTATTTTCCCAGAACATCTCATTAAGGAATGAGTCTGGTTTAAAGGTGAATAAAGACGGTACCCCAACAGTGTCACATAGTGTTTACTAGAGGTGTGTTAGAAACAAAAGCAATGAAGAGTAAAAAATGTTTTTGTGCTTATAGGAGTTTATTATATTTACAGCAACATTCCTTTGACTAAATGCTCAGTTTAATTGTACTAATTAAATTGGCCAACTAATGTTGGCTAATACAATTTAATCAGCATTTAAGATACATATACTTGTATGTGCTATTTCTTACGTTAACATAGTAGTAAAATCATTGTGTAAGGAATACCTTACACAAATGGAGGTATGAAAGTAATATAATGACCAAAACTGCTAAGCAAATCAAGTCAATCAAATCTTAGGGTTTACATTCATTGTCATTCATTGACGACACTAAGGATTTACTCTTAAGTGCCCCAATCTCCTCTAGTATTTATATAAATGGCCAATAAAAATTGACAAATGAAATTTGCATGTCAGTCTTCACCCTGGATTTGTTTGCCCGTCCTGACATCTCTTTTATTAAATTCTTTATTTCATTTGCCTCATCCCCATCCTGAACCAAACTTCCCCTGGGTGTTTTAGCAGGTTAGATCACTGTGTCACAAAAGAGCTTCCACAGTGAAATCAGCACAGGATTTGAGGGTGTTGTTGCTCTAGATGAATCGGCTGATGCTGTCCACTCAGGGTTGAGCACAGGATGGGGAAGACATCAAGTTTAAAGCAGCGCTTTTCTGGGTGGCTTTGATTATTGGGTTGAGTGTAATCCTATTTCCTGTCTGGAGTGCTTGTGGTTTGATGATTGGTTTGAAGTGGCCATGAGATGAGATGGACAAACCCAGGGAGAGAGATGCTCCACAAACCCTACTGGGATGGGGTAGGTCCTTCCCTGCTCCCACTATCGGCATCATTTACGAAATAAACAATTTTCCCTCTCACTGGGTCTTTTTAGGTCTCTTCCAATTTGTTAGGTCTCTTTTTAGGTGTCTTCCTTTTTAGGTCTCTTCCAGTTTTGGAGCTTACCCCTTGTAGGGAACAAGGGTTTCATACGACACTGAGACTTTCTGCACACCATTCTTGCTTGTAAAAAATAAAGTTAAGCATATACCAATGTACTAAGTGCTTTAAAGATTGTGTTATTATTAGATGTATTATATATATATATATATATATATATATATATATATATAATACATCAAGTACACATACACATATATACGGTATATAATGTATTAGATTTTTTATATATATATATATATATATATATAGCTTATTCTCTATTGAGTCTCCATTGAACTATGAATTATACAGACAGGTTAACAGATTTGCTGTTAATCTCAGCAGTACTAATGAGTACTAATCAGAGGTAATAAAACTGTGCGTAGCCTACTTGCGCTTTGTTTGTATTTCTCCTCCTTTCCTGATTTTTCTCATTCACATATTTAGTCTTTCCTTCATTTTCCCCCCTCTCCTGCTGTCATTAGTTACCATGGATACATCTCTGTGGCATTATTGCTGGTCTGTGGGGTGGGGGGGTTATATTGTTCACTTCCATGAAAAGACTGAGGAGGGATTTGGGGGCCGATAGAATGGGGAGGAGATGGAGGACTGGAGGAGGGGTGCTGGAGTGTCAGCAGACAAGAGCCGGTACCAGAGACCATGTTGCTAGTTTTCCCTGTGACTTATCAGATATGGTTTATTGTGTGAATGGGGTTGTGTGTGTATGAACGCATATTTTTTCCACTGGTGAAGAAAAGACCAGAGGTATGTCATACGGACAACACAGCTGGTAAGTTTTATCTGAGCTTGGTTTATAAATGTGAAAATGTCAATGTGCTAAATTAATATAAAGTGATCATGGTAAATCATGGTGATCATTTATAAAGCTCAAGTGTTTTTTAGAGTATCTGCTGTTTTAAGCATTACAAAACACTTGTGGTGGTAGTGTCTTGTGATTGTGGAGTATATTGTAAGCACTCAAGCCTGTTGAAATATACATGCTCTTTCATGTTTTATTGAGAGATATGTGATGGGACTGATTTCATACTGTTTTATTTTTAGCATTTCAGCAGGTTAAGAGGCTTATAATGTTTTTTTCTAAAGTGTTTTTGGCTTGTAACTGATAAGATAATGACAGTTTTTTTTTATATTTACAAGGGCCTGATAGGGCAAGTGTATGGCATGAATTTTATTTATACTTAGGGGTTGTTCAAATCAGTAAACCCAGGTATTAAACTTTATCTTAAGTAATTGTTGCAGCACTGTTTGTGGTGCCTCAAATTATGTAGCTTGTTAAAAAGAAACACCTTAGCAACCACATAGCCACGCCCTAACAACCACCAACAACGTGCTATAATAGCATTTCCCAAGTATTGCAGTGAAACACCTGTCTTTTTATATAAAATGTAAACATCTACTTGTTACAGTATGTTTGCAGGCAATGAGCTTATTAAGTACTGAGCTATTGCCACTCTTATAATGTCTTTACATTTCGGTAAAAATGTGTAAATATTCCAAATGCCTCAGTTTTAGTTAGAAGAACTACTCTTTTTTCAGGGATAGTTCACCCAAACATAAACATTTGTTTACATTCATATTGTTCCTAAACGACTGACTTTAACACATGATTCATTTTTCACTGAATGAAAAATGAGCAGCACCAATATTGCTAAAAAATTTGACCATAGTAATAATCTTGTGTTGTACTGAAGAATGTCACAAGTTGAATCATGAATATATGAATATGATAACTTTATTAGTGTCCATTAGCACCAGTGCAGGATAATGCTAGATTGTCTGGTTTTGGTTAAACTGAAATTAACTGTCCCTTTAAATGTCTGTCATGGTTTGCCAGTTGATTAGTTCTTGGCCTCAGATTCAGGCATCTTATAGAGTAATTTGTGAGAAGAAAAAGGTCAGATTTCTTTAAATCTGAAACACACAAAATGCTGTTTAAACATTTGAAAAATAATGCTGTATAATCTTAAGTTTGTTCAAATGCTGCCAAAAAAGAATACCAACACAGTTGTTATATTGTATTGCTAATAATATTTTGTAACCTATATTTTGTATTTATTTTGAAAATAAGACAAAATTAAACCATTTTAAATGTAAATGGTAAACATTTAAATGGTACATTTAAAAAGCCCAACATTTGGACTCCACACTCTCATGCAAAAGTACAACAAACTAGCACAGAACTTTGATGTACTGTTGATGAATAATGGTAATTGTTGGCAGGCTTGTGTAACAAAACTGCATCTCTTATTATTTTCAGCACAAGAGTGATTAAATTCACAGATTTAGACATTGGTTACACCTATATTCTGCATTTTGTTCTTTTTGTAATTGTTGAGGACAACAAATGCTGTCATAGCAAATAGTCATATCATAATATAAAAAACTGTTTCTATTAGTGATGATTAGCAAACTGCACACATTTCTTGCTGACACTCTGGTGTGCCTAAAAAATAAGTATTGATGACATGCCATTGTAATTATTAGAAAAACAAATGTTTACATTTATACATTATTAAGTATATAATTATAATTATTATTAATTATTTAATATATATATGTGTCACTGATATGTTAGGCTCTCTCATCAATGCCACTCAATGTTCCCAGTCTCCAGAGTACTAGTCACCAGCACCTGCCACCAGTTTACTCATCAAACACCACAAATGTTAAAAAACACACCTCAGCTCAGTCTGGACCCATACCGGTGAATTCCTTTCCAACTCAAGCTACTGTGAAAACTCTTCAGTAAGACTGTGCGTGTGTTTCAAAGTGTGTTCCCCTATGAGTTACAGTGAATTGTACTTGCCTGTGCACATATCTGTGATCTTACCTGTTATCCTAACTGTGCTCATCCTTTCTTCTGCTGAGCACACTAATTGTATATGTTCATATATACAGAAAATGTGACATTTATTTGAAGGCAGGGACAGAGAAATGAGAGTGTGAAGCAGTGACCTCCATAAGTAAGCAATAAGGTACAAGAGGCTGTGCTATATAGTGAAATAGACACGACTGAAGGGTATGGTTAGGCATGACAAGAAGCCCTTCAAGCATGACTTATTTACGAAACAGCACAAGCCTTGAGTACTATATTGCTTTTATAAAAGAACAAAACTTGGGCATATGCATTATTAACTATCTTAAAAACTGTCTTGCATTGGCCCACTCTTGAGAACTGTGTCAACATAGGGTCATGGGCCTTAACCACTTGGTTTGGTTGGGGCTCTTATCAATTTCTTCAGACAAGACAGTGGTCTAACTGAAATATTTTCAGAGGCTCATGGGGCATAGGGCATGTGGCATCGTCAATGGCAATAGTGCCTTTTGGGTTGATGCATATGAAAGCATTTCAGAATTGGTTACATAACTGAATCACAAGATGGGCATGGCTCCTGGGTGCATATGCTCATAGCCTGTGGATGCCTCTAGTTGAGAATTCCTGCAAGCTGTGATTCCCATCCATCAGGTCTAAATGCGCATTGTGGTGCTGTATGCAATTGGCATGCAATGTCAAAATCTGTTGAAGCTGTTGACAGTTCTGCTTGCCCTGTGTGGGCCGGTGATCCAGGGAATGTGTTGATCTGCATGGACAACACTGCAACAGTGATGTATTTAAATCATCAGGGCAGAATGTAGTCTCATTGCATGTCTTACCTTGCCCGTCATCTGCTCCTATGGATTCAGCAGGCAAAGATTCAACAGGTGATGCTCCATAGAGAGTGGCAACTCTTTGGAGTGGTGCAAGTGGATCTTTTTGTCTTTTTGCTAATGAACCCTTGTTCGCTTTGCTATGTTCTGACCGAGGCTCTCCTAGCCACAGATGCCTTAGTGCACAGCTGAAAATATACAGTGAGCCTAATTTTACAGACACTGTGCAAAGTCAGGTATGAGGATAAGTGAGTCTTGATGGTGGCACCATCATGAAACTGTGGTTAACAGTGAAGTAAGAATTGAATTGAATAGAAAAGAAAAGATATTTTGTTAAAATTGTGTTCAAATAGACAAAGTTTGAAATCATTGTGTAAGTTTAGCTGCAGGTCCCACCTGACCCCCCACCAAAGAAATACTTGACCACATCAGTCCCCCTCATTTTTATTACGATTTGACCACTGTTCAGCATACTGTATATGAATGTGTGTGTGTGTGTGTTAGGACCTTGGGTGTTTTGTAGTAAAGCCCAGTAGACTAATGCTGTAATTATCAGAGAGGTGTAGTCAGGACATACCTTAACACCACACACACACACACACACACATGAGTGGTTGCAGAGTGGATAGGTTAGGAGACAGAAGGCTGACAGATGGGAGGTGCTGTGCTTCATCTCTCATCATCTCACTGCTGACCTGTTTCCCATTCCAGTCACTTGCTGTGTGTGTGTGTGGCTGTGTGTGTGTTTGGTCACTGTTTTGCCTCACTGTACAACACACACAGACATGGCATGCCCTGCTTGATGTGCTGTTAAATGCTGGGAGAATGCAGGAGTCATGAGTTTAAGGCATGTAATGATTAGAAGCTTCAAAAGTTTCAGTATATGTTGATTATTGCACAAACTGAGGAAAGTCTTAAAACCAGAACATTTGTGTTCCTTCCCCAATATGTAAAGAAAAAAGCAGTGAGTACAACTTTGATGTGAATCATCACATTAGGTTATGAGCTTTAGGTTATTAAATGTACAGTTTTAAACTGTTCATAGCAGCTCCACAGAAAATACATTTCAGCATAAAATAGATATGTAGCATAAATGCACATAGAAAGTGTTGCGACAGTATGCACATCTAGAAGATTTTTTAGAAGTAGAAGTAGGTCAGTTCCAGTATTAGTGGGATAAGTATGGATGAAAAAAAAATGTGTATATAAAATAAAAATGTGTGTTTTTTAACTAACTAAAGATTCTGTTCTTCAGGTTGAGTTAGCTAGGTCATTCCACCGGTGGGGAACAGTAAAGATTAAAATACAAAAGCCCTTTGGGCAAGTGAGTTGCCACTCACTTGCAGAGCATAAGCTTCTGGATATAATTGGGTGTATAATTAGTCAGAACTAGTGAGTTTACATATAGGGAATTCAGTAACAATGCATACAGGCCTGCCAAGAAAGCATTTTAATACTCAATACTGTGATAAAGTGTGGAACTGGCCAAGTCTACAAACAGATCAGTCTTTTCAAAGTTGAATTTTGGGTCCTTCATTCTATCAGGCAAGCTGAGATGCGTTAAATAAGAAGTTGTGTGTATTTAGCAGAGCAGTGATGGGAAAAGCCATGGTTGTGAATGACCAATTCTAGAGATGATAATGTAAATGGAAAACAAAAAGTGGTCCAACTGGAGTCCTGAGGAACTCCAGTAGCAGCATGTTGCAAACTTGACCTTACCTTACACTGCAGTCTGTTTTAATTTGAGCATTCTTTTCTAATCTATTTAAACGTATTGTATACCAGCCTTATTGACAGTTGTGTTGTAAAATTACAACTGATCTCAAAAAATTAGCATATCATGAAAAGGTTCTCTAAACAAGCTATTAACCTAATCATCTGAATCAACTAATNAACTCTAAACACCTGCAAAAGATTCCTGAGGCTTTTAAAAACTCCCAGCCTGGTTCATTACTCAAAACCGCAATCATGGGTAAGACTGCCGACCTGACTGCTGTTCAGAAGGGCATCATTGACACCCTCAAGGAAGAGGGTAAGACACAGAAAGAAATTTCTGAACGAATAGGCTGTTCCCAGAGTGCTGTATCAAGGCACCTCAGTGTGAAGTCTTTGGGAAGGAAAAAGTGTGGCAGAAAACGCTGCACAACGAGAAGAGGTGACCGGACCCTGAGGAAGATTGTGGAGAAGGACCGATTCCAGACCTTGGGGGACCT
>JBAJNP010014683.1:0-10719 GCA_036877545.1 Yasuhikotakia modesta | reverse complement strand
AACTACATGCATGTATCTTACGTGAGTTTGAGCTGAAATAATATTTGTCTCCCCTCCCACCCGGCTGAAGACCCCCATCATAACTGCAGATACATTATACAGGTATATATTTTTCCAGGTGGTTGCAGGCGACCCGGTCAATAGTCTCAGGAACAAACACACAAGCACTGACGGCCAAAGCAGATTCACTGAAGGACGAGGTTGTTGAAGCCATGAACAGAATGGAGCTCTGTAAGGTACTGATGAAACCTCAACGCGTTCCTCACCGTTAGCAGCTACTGAAACATACATGGTTGATGTCCATGATCATGCATGTCCTTATGAAGAAAACATTCAAGAATCAACCAATGATGTTGTTGCTTTTCAGGATCAACTTTCAGCAGACATGTACAATTTCTTCTCTAAGGAAGCAGATTATGCTAGTTATTATGTAATGGTAAGAACCTCTGTTAGTTTTTCCTGTTTATTTCCGTGTTTGTTTTATCATCGTCTCTCCTGCCTCAGTGTTTGTTCTGTTCTCAGTTATTAGAGGCACAAGCGGATTATCACAGAAAATCTCTGGCGTTGCTGGAGAGTTTCCTGCCAAACATTCAGACTCAACAAGGTGACGCTCGCCTCAGGCTGTAACTGAACTCCCTGCTGTTGCTGCTTTTGATGATGCTGTATTTAAATCCTCTGGACAGACTCGTGGAGTGAGAAGCCGGCGTTTGGAACAGCCCTGGACGAGCATTTGAAACGCAGCGGCAGAGAGATCGCGCTGCCGATGGAGGCCTGTGTGATGATGATGCTGGAGACAGGAATGAGAGAAGAGGTGACAGAAGCACTTAATCTTCAAACACACAATCCAAAACTCTCAGCTCCTGCTAGTCTCTAAAATATCTCCTGTTTCTCCACATCTCTAAAACTGTATAATTAAAAATAAAATAAAATTATAAACTGGACTTTGTTTCTGTTTCTCAGGGTCTGTTCAGAATCGCGGCAGGAGCCTCTAAACTGAAGAAACTGAAGGCGGCGCTGGACTGTTCCACCTCACAACTGGAAGAGTTTTATTCGGACCCGCACGCTGTCGCTGGTACAGCCCGTTTCAGTTACTGCATCAGAACTGTTCATGTCATTTATAACCTGCCGGTTTGACACGATTCTCTCCTGGTTCAGGGGCGCTGAAGTCATATTTAAGAGAGTTGCCTGAACCTTTGATGACGTACCAGCTGTATGATGACTGGATACAGGCAGCTAAGTCAGTCACCTTAGCTTTAGCCATGACAGAGTTTTCTGTTTTATTTGTGTGGTAAATTACTGTGCTTTACTTATAAAGTGTCCCAGACCCAGACAAACGGTTACAGGCTTTGTGGGTAACCTGTGATCAGTTACCAAAAAACAACAAGGCAAACTTCAGGTGGGTTCCAGCAGAGTCTGTCTGTTCAACGGTTACAGCAAAGACCTTCTGGTAATTAAACGCTGATTTTGCATTTGTGATGTTTCACAGATACCTTGTTAAGTTCCTCGCTCAGCTCGCGCAGGAGAGTGACATCAACAAAATGACCCCCAGCAATATTGCCATTGTCCTCGGTCCCAATCTGCTGTGGGCCAGAACTGAAGGGTGAGAGTTCTTCTGAGTTCTTCTGAGGTCCAGTCATCTCCTGATGTTTTTGATGTTAACTCTTCTCTCTGTTCTCACAGGAGTTTAGCAGAAATGGCTGCTGCAACATCTATTCATGTAGTTGCTATAATTGAGACCATCATTCAACACTCTGACTGGTTTTTCCCAGAGGGTAGGAGCCCTTAAACTTTAAACCATTTTCCCCAGTGCAGAATGACTGTAAGCAGGTTTAAGGTTATTCAGACGGTTTTTCTTTGTTTCCTCAGATGTGGATTTTAATGTATCTGGTATGTTTTCAATGCCGGTGTCTCTGCCCAACAACGTTCATCTCCAGAACCCTGCCGATTACGACTCCAGCACCATAGAGAGGAAGAGACCCGGCATCACAGTGGGCCCTGATTCTGAAGCGCCTCGGAAAGACAGGTAATCACACAGATGCGATTACCACCGATTATTTCCTTCACAAAGATCTGCAGTTAAGTTGCTTTACAATCTAATTTCATTGATTGTTCGTGTTACTGAGCAGCTCAGCTGACAAACAGACTCAGATTTGACTCAGAGTTTGTTACTGTTCATTTGTACTAATTCTGTGATGCCCAGTTCAATGCAAAGCAAACAAATGTAATAAACTGTCATTTAATTCACTGTTTCCCAGTTCAAAAAGCCGGGACTCTGCGTCCACCCCCCCATCTCAGAGGAACGGCACAGGGGGGTCTGCACAGCTGAGTGTGGGGAACCCTGCGGCCGGTCCTGCAGGCCTTAGTCCTCACATGACACGCAGAGGTTAATGCACTTCTCTAAGGTCTCTTAAAAAGCTATAAACCTTATAAACTGCGTCTAAAATGTTGTCATTTGTAGGTATAAAGAAACCCGCCCCTGCTCCGCCTAAACCAGCCAACCCACCGCCAGGCCAACCAACCAATCAGCCAGCGCAGCAAACCTCTGCAGCCACCCCTCAGTCACTAAGCCCCTCCCCTCGGCCGCTCTCCAGTTACTCACCAACCAATCAGAGTCCACAGGCTCAAAGCAGCACAGCTCCACGCCGTCACTCCAGCGCCCAGCCTCTCATTCAAGTTCCCAGCCACCCGCCCCCGGAGCCGCCCACACAGGCCTCCCCCCCTCCCCAACAGGTCRCTGGGGAGCCAGGAGAGGACGTCTCCCCTGCAAGCACTCCCACCCCTCCAGGCACCCCTCCGCCCACAGCCGTGTTTCATGACAGTTCCGGTTCGTTTCAGTCAGGGTCTCTCCCTCGCCCCAGACCTGTTCCTAAACCACGCAACCGACCCACCGTCCCCCCCCCACCCCAGCCTCCAGCGACAGGAAGTGACGGCGAATGTTCCAGCGGTGGAATTTGCAACGCAGCCTTCAGAACAATGGGTGAATCCATTTTATTTCCATCAGGTTGTGCTTCTGTTTAACAGCCTGTATGTTTATTTCTGCTGTACGCTGCATTTAAAGCTCTGCTGAGATTTAAGCTGTTTAGCGTGAGGGCAGATCTGAGAAGGTGTTTGATGTCTGGGAAGAAACCAAAAACAGACTGTTAAGTTGGACGGTATCACTGTATCAGATGTTACTCGTATATGAAGATGGATTTGATGTAACACATAATGTACAGAGTGTCTTATTATACGGCTGCTTACCAGGAAAATAATTAAACACAAAATACTGATTTGAGATTAAATGTTTCTTTAGTTATTATTTTATTGGGTGAAACAGCATATGTGAAGCTCAGATCAGTTTATCCCCAGATGTGTATCAGTAATGCCACACATATGTAATGTTTTAATAATGTGTTTTTTAATTGCAGATCCGGGGATGGGTTTTAAAGGACTGGGCCGTGTCTCCGTTCCTGACATCACTGTGGAGAAACATGTTACCAAACTGACAGACACAGACCTGGACACTGAGAGCACCGTTCTGTAAACATGCCCTTAAATCTGACACTGTTCTCCTAACCAAAGCTCTGCGTGTCGGGCATCGCAGTGAACCTCTCTAATACTCCACCAACAGTCGCTGTGGCTCCAGAGAAACTGATGCTCCCAAGATGTAACATTTATTTAAGCTGCTTGTTTGTTGTTTGGGCAGAAGAGACTCATGAGTATTACATGAGAAAGTGTAACGTAAGGGACTGGCATGTGTGGTGGTGGTGAAGTCAGTAAATTAAGCAGAAACCTGACTGTTACATAATTTGACTGTGTGTATGAGCAACCTAGCCACCTCATATGTGATATCACATGCTAAACTCAGTATTCCCCTGTCAGTTTATGTGATGTTAACAGCCACATGTGATCACATGGTGATGATCTGGCAATTCTGTTACATCTTTGTTTGTATGTTACCGGCCCAAAACGAGTTTTGTATTTGCTTCATTTTCCCTCCTACATGGTACCAAAAGCTCATATTCTGTCATCTCTCATCACAATGATCAGAATGATGAAAAACGTTGATGAATTATCAGAATCAGCACTAATGGCTGCAGCCAACGCTGTTGACATACAAGAAACATGTTCACAGATTCCTGCTGTTAGCAGAGCAGCTTGAACCAGTTTCTGTATGACAACAGCTTCAAGTGTCCTTTTGTGTTAAAGCAAAAACACGACCACCGTTAACTGCTGAAGTAGTTGAAGTACCTGCTGCCTTATACAAGCTATTTCACAAAGAGTGAAAATAGAAATGAACTTTACACTTATGAAACTGTAACTGTTGATGGTGTAGAGAAGTTTTTTTGATCTTTTCAGAATGTGGAAAACTATTAAAGCTTTGTGTTACTGTATTACTGCAGAATTAAAAAGTGAAACAAGAATCTGTTACAGCGTTTAATTCCGGGGCGACTGATTCTCTCCTTATGTTCTCAACAAGTCACTCAAAACGTCTTGTAACAAAACACACAATTTTATTAGTGAGGAAAGCTGTAGAAATGATAAACACACACTTATGTACATGTTAAACGTCTGTTAAAGCTTTTCATTCAGATCAACATTTAGCCCAAAACTAGACAATATAACACAACTACTTACACCAACTAATATTCATTTACAGCTAATGCATTTACACAGTAGTTCAATATAACAAACACAACAGTAATGCGTTAATATAAATAAATACTCCACTTTGCTACATGCAAATGCAGATTATTTTCTCATACATGTCGCTGATCTGTAAAAAAATCATGCATTTGTAGGAACTTGAGTTTTCAACACAAGATAACAGAAGAAATGCATAATGTTTTTGTTTAAACTGGGCATAAGAATCAGACAAGCTACACATCTGTTAAAAACACAGAATGTTAATCTGTCATTGTAAACATGTAAAGAATCGTCACAGCAGGATAAATGTTTATGATGAGAAATGATGTATGTTACCACGGAACATATGAAGTGTGTTCTCAGTGTATCACAAAATACTGCACAGGACTGAAAGTTTCTCTCGTGTGTTAAAATACATTTGGCAAGAGGATTAGAAAGTTGAACAAACATTTACATCACTTGTTTACCAATGAAGGCTAGTACATCATCCCTATAGTTCTGAACAATAATACCAAAATATACCATAAAATATACCATCATCTAACAGTATTCAATCATGTACAGCAAAAGTGCTCGTTTCAGTTACATTCTCAAAATTAAATGTATAATAATTCAGCTGTATTCATATAAATATATGACGTATTCTGTTGTAAAGACACTTCTAATCTAAATCAGATGATTGACAGAGGTCAGGTGTTTTTGGCACATGGACGTTATTAGTTAAATTGTTGGTTAACTCCGGCTTCACCACGCCAGCGGAGAAGCTATCCGAGGACTTTTGGGGTTTTCTGTTCCTTGTGTCTCACTGAGGGCTCTCTGATAAACAGAACCACAGGAACATCAGTTACTCTGTACAAACACATCAGACAAGTGTCATTATACTCACCTCAAATTTGGACATAAACTCAGCAAAGATGCCGAAGAACGTTTCAGTGGATGTCGTCTTACTGTCTTCTCCAAAGTAAGAGGTGACTTTATAAAACTCGCTCATGGCTCGTTCCTGCAGTGAGTCGAGGGATTGGACAGACGGATGACAGTTCTCTAGAAAACCCTAACATGATGGTCAAGGGTCAACACACAGTGAACTTTATCACTAAAGTCTGAACTTAAATGAATTATAAAAAACAATGTTTTATAAAGCTTGTTATGTTACGTCAACTTTGATTTTTTAAAATGGTTTAGATGTTTTTATGCTCTTGTAAATGTAAAATTAATGAAAAGCCAGAAACAATAAACAACAGACAACAGCACGATTACTATTCAAACACAGTTGGTGGATACGTTCATAACTGCGGCAAAACGATCCTCTGCAGTGGCTGGTATTTTTAAACAGGTGCTTTTGATTTCCTGGATGATGGAGTGAAGATCGCTGAGATCAGCTGTGATGGTCCTCTGATTAACTGCGTTTGCAGAGAGAAACATAAATCAGTCATCAGTCCAGTGCAGTGAGTTCAGTTAGAAGCACAGCTGCAGTGAGTTCACCTTTAGCAGCGAGTGGCACAGACACCAGATCTCTGGAGAAGCTGAGGAGCTCAGGGAAGTGTTGACATAATGATTTAGCCAGAATATGGAGGAAGGTTGATTTTCCATCCACTGTTTTTGTTGTGTTTAACTAAGGTGGAGTAGAACAGTTATTTACACACACACTCATCTCATTATTACAGTAAAACACAATTTATCACTGAAGCGTTAGCCTGCAATTTAACTTACAAACCTCAGTGAGAAAGTTGATTTTGAAGCCTGTGGTTTTAGTCGTCTTGGGCTGCCCATTATTCAGATAATTTCCCATCGCTAAAACAAACTGAAGGCAGGAAAACAGTGAAAAACTAAATGTAATATTCAGAGGTTATTGCCAAAGTTGTATAAACAAATGTCTTCTGCGTCTACTCTGCAGGGGAATCAGAGTTTTGTGAAGAATGTTTTACCTCCAGGATCTTGGCCAACCTCTTGCTGTTCCTGAGCTCTAATGAGGCTTTATAGATGCAGTCATAAGCAGATTTCATCTCCTCTGTTTTCTCCTGGACGGTGGTTTTGAACAAAAGACTCTTCAGTCTGGTCTTATACTCGGGCACAAGCAGCATCTGTGGAACACGCAACAATTCAACAACGTTTGCAAATGTGATCTCACAGAGGTTCTCCACAAGGTTTTGTCTCCTTCAGGTACCTGTAGGACAAACTGGTCGGGCTCACTGAGTTTGGCCGGGTCCTGGTTATAATGCTGGAATTGCTCGAGTTCCTCCTCGTCGGGCGCGTACAGCAGCAGCTGTTTGATGTGCGAGGGTTCCAGGCGGTCGGTGCTCATGGTCATGAGAACCTCCTGGAGTTCCTTCGGCGACAGCTTCAGATGTGCGATCAGGATGGCTGAACGGGACCAAACACAGGAAAGAAGGTGAATTCTGGTCCCACACCAGCAGATGCTTAAAGCACCTCTGTAACGTTCTCCTACACATCTACAGCACATAACAGAACCTGACTCAACCCGGCGAGATGATCCATCTCCTCTCAAATGAACTGCGGGTCATACTCACAGGCGTTGTAGGCCTTTTTATGGGACAGAATCTCTACCACGTCTTTCTTTTTAAAGTTCTCGAGCAGGAAAGTGGGTTCTGGAAGAGAAACTGAAACATTTATTGACAGTGTAAGGATGAGCTGTTCTGCTGCCAGCGGTGGAGATAATCTTCTGTTATGAGAGAGAACAGAGGCAGTAACTGGATGAAATTGATGGGTTCTGAGATACACACTTTTCTCTATGAGAGATGAGCGGCACTATCAGACAGAACTGGTGCTTTAAAGCTACAAACTTAAAATGGTACATAACAGATGAGTGTTTAACACAAGCTTCATTCACAATGATATGTTTAGAATAATGATTCATCAATGATTCTTATCCTGGAAAGCAACAACTGTTTGGTTTGACTTCAACATAATTTAAAGTCACACACAGATGGCAACACAGGCAAAGTTACAGATTGCAGCTTTAAAGACTGAATAATGTTTAAATGTCTTTTAAAGGACACAGATGGTGATGTCTGCATGCAGTATTTAAGGTTCTAAAAATCAAGGAGAAGAACTTACTAGAATTTCTCTGTGTGCCAAAGTACAGGTCCAGATCCAGATACTTCACCATGTCACTCAGTTTATGATATTCAGGATCTTCTCCCAGCTGCCAAACAAACATCATGTTGGGTCACATGACCTGTGTTTACATCTGAATGAGCTTCTGATTGTGTGTGTGGTGCGTCGCTAACTAACCTGTCCCCAGATGGTTCCCTCAGAGTTCTCCACCTGCTCCCAGCGTAACCGCTTCACGCTCATGGGGTTGTTGTCGGAGGCCTTTGGGCTGGGTTTGGGTAAGGGTGGAGGATCACAGGGTGGAGGCAGAGGAGGTGGGGGTGGAGGAGGTGCCTTGCTGGAGAGGGTGCTATCGTAAGATTGCTCAGAAGCTCTGGACTGAAGGTTCTGCTGTTGGGACTGGCTGGGGGAGGTTCTTGCAGCAGAGACTTGCTGGCTCTGGTAGACAGACTGGGTTTGATGGCGTAGGTGTGTGTGCTGTGTTTTTGTGTGGGGGGGCTGAGGAGAGGTGTGGGGGGACTGAAGGATGGGGTGAGCTTTGGGTTGGTGCAGCTGATGAACGCTGGGCTGGGGAGAGGAGCGACGTCGTTGGGTGTGCTGCGGTCTGAACTCGTCGCTGGTGGACATCACCTTGCGCAGGGAGGAGCGCTTTGTGAATATGGGGCGGGGAGGCGGTGGGGGCGGAGCTATGATGGGGTGGTGCTGGAAAGCCAGGGGAGGTTGGGGTAAATGTTCTGGGGTGATGGGAATGGGTGCAGGGGGGTCCGAGAATTGGAGGGGAGGAGGCAGGGGCGGGGGGCTTTGTGGGGGAGGTGGGATAAGTTCAGACGCTGAGGAGACGGAGGTGGAGTCATCGCTACTGCTGTGGTCCTCACTGCTAGCACTGCTCAGCTCATGAGGAAGTGTGTTCACTTCCTGTTCATCCTGAAAACTCATCTGGAGGTTTCACACAAACAACAGGTCGTGTCACGGATCTGTGCACTGAAGCTCTTTACACAGAATTAAAAATCTAACAACTTTGGGACTCTACAACAAATCTTATTTTTGTTACAGAAATAATGTGTATTACAGTTCAGGATCTTCATAAAAATTAATCTTCTGTGTCTGACACAAACCTCCTCATAGTCGTTCTCTCCTCCTTTAAAATCATCCACGATTCTCACGCGGTGACCCAGCTGCTCGCTCAGGGCGTCTAAGAACTTGTCTGTGTCTGGACTGCGAGGTGGACGGGAGAAGGTGAAGAGTTTCCTGCGCTGAGGCAGAGGGCTGGGGGTCTCGTCGGAAGCCAGGGGGGACACAGGGGGGCTGTCCAAACTCACATAAGGATTTGACTCCACACTGCCTGGAGAAGGAACCGCTTGCTGGTAAAGCTCCAACTGAGAGCCAGGAAGTGAGTCAGTCCAGGACAGAGTGAGACCGGACTTACGGTTCCCTGTGAGACGTCATGTGAAACAATCAATTAACCACAAGACAAATGATTAAGACATGCAGACACAGAACATCACACACAATTAAAGTTCAGATACCCGTGTTGCTGCGGGTGAAGGACTGAGTGTATGTATTGCTCTCCGTGTGGCCCATGCCCTCAGCCCTGGGCGAGGAGTGACCCTGAAGAGAGCCGCTGCTTTTCCCTCCAAACACGTTCTCCAGCTCTGTGTACACTCCTGACATCTGCTGGAGTCGTGGACAGACGTTACACAGCAGCGTTTAATAACAATAACAGCAGCGTTTAATGACAGCAGCATTTAATGACAATAACAGCAGCGTTTAATGACAGCAGTGATTTATAACAGCAGTGATTTATAACAGCAGTGATTTATAACAGCAGTGATGGAAATGAATGTTATGATGGGTTAGTCAAACTCACGTGGCTGAGATCCGGGGGCTCTGGGAAGGATGTACCGTCCCCACACTGTCTCTCTTCAGCTGTCACGGGGTCAGTGAATGTTCCTGAGAGAGAGAGAGAGAGGTGTCCACAAACACAGCATGTACACACAGAAATCTGTTTGCCCTTCAGGGGCTGCTGTATAAGAGACTGTGTGCCGATCTGGTCGGTGGGCGGATGAGAGGCGAGTTTATCTTCAGCAGATAGAGCTTCGGTGAGTCACAAACATGACTAAGAACGGTTTAGATGTTTGTTAAACCCGTAAGAGTGACAGAATGGCACGGCTAGCTGAAGAAACCTTAAGATTAAATGATAAGCAGCACTTAAATATAGTATTATGTACATTTAGTCATTTATATCGGTATATAAACGTAACTGTATTAGCAGGCTCCAAAATTACACTGATAATGAGAATAAAAACTGTCACCAGAAAAAAAGGACAAAAACAGCCAAATTATTACAGTGCCATGATGAGAAAAAAACTCGTTTGTGAAAAGTGAGTTTCACGGTCAGAATGAAACATTTATGAAAGGTAGATTCTCACGTGTTTACAGTAAAGTTAGCCATGGATCTAGAGTAACAAACACAGAAGTACAAACCCATTCCCAGATGAGTGCCAATGATGCAGTCGTCTGAACTCCTCTCCCTCACCGCGCTCCTGCGGCAGGAGCTCGACACTCGCATGGAGCTGCTGCGTCTGTGCAGTTCTGGCCCGAGTTCTGGTTCTGCATTCAACACACACACACATTCAGGACAGAAATCTCTGCTGTACAGAACAATAGATCTCAACCTTCACTCGCCCCAATCACAGTTTCTACACAATACAACATTCTACAGCTTCACAAAAACTCTGAGAAATATCTCATTTTGCCTTATATTATATAATATAGTTATATATAATAAGTTATATATAAGTTTTAAAGCTTAAATCTGTGTTATTTCTCTACCGCCATCTCTGTTTAAAACATAAAACTGCAGTTTTTTATATACTTTATATTACACACATTAAAGTCAAAAGAATTTTCTGAGAAATCAGTCAACAGGTTAAATAATCATTATTATAACGTTACTGTTTGGTTTGGGGTTATAAGATAAGAAGATTGTGTCAAACACAGATTAACCCAGAAATGTTTCAG
>JBAJNP010014682.1:0-10719 GCA_036877545.1 Yasuhikotakia modesta | reverse complement strand
TTCTACATTGGAGAGGATTAAAAGCCTCGCTCGGGTAGTTTCAATGCGAGGTTGAGACGTGTTCTCTGGGTCCTTGCAGATCAAGTTTTGCTCCTGCAAAAACGTGTTAGAAACGAGAACATGGAATAATATGCACGCATTTATAGCGCGCGCGTTGGGCACCAATTTCCCTTTGCGCGTAACAACACGCACGCACACATTTAGCACTGAATACCATACAAACTTTCAAAAGTATTTTCATTTACTTTCATGCCAATATTTTTATATTATATTTTTAGCGTTGTTGTGTTTAACTGGTGCTTTTAAACGAATAAACGCCATAATATTCGTGCGTAAAATACGTTACGCGTTCATTTCACAAGGTTGCGATAGAAACTATTGTAACATAGACGCACGCACCTGTCTCTTGAACCATCACTCAGGTTGTGATAAAAGCAGCTGTACTGAGAAGGACAGGAGCTCCAAACAAGCGGAAATCCACCTGAAACCAGAATGAATCCCATAAATAGAAGACATTTCGCTGCTGGTGTGGATAACACAACTGCGATTATGGAGAAACCATTAGCGATGTCCCATATAGTGAACTGACTACTACGAGTCCTGCAGATACAAAGTATGGCCGAGGATTAGCCAAAGGACACTTATTTTCATTTGGAAGCGTGTGTGCAGCGTGCCAGAATTGTATCTAAATATCTAAACATTGGTTTGCAGAGACTTTTTAATGCAATGTTTTCTTATTCATCATTGCGGGAGTCGAATCTCTGTCTAAAGGGCATATCTACCCCTCAGTCATGTATTGAACAGGGTTTATTAAATATTTGTCTTCATGTAATCCCCAGGATTTAGTTCTCAGACTGTCTGTTCTTCCAGACTGTCTGTTGTTAAGATTGGTTTGTAAAACACAAACAAAACATCTTAAATAAAAAATAAAGAAACACAAGATGAATGATAACCTCTGCATGACCTCTTTTGACATACAAATCCCAGTACTGTTTTTTTGCATACAGTATTAACATAAACACACTGCAGACTTAACCTTTAACCTTTTAACCTCCAAAGCTAATCTTCCTGAAATTATTGACAGCAACAGATTAGTTTATCCAGAGTGGGAGAATGTGATGGTGGTCTTTTCCCATCTATTGAGTTTTAATAGCACATTATCAAACATTAAGTATGCTTATCTGTGTTGTAACTAAATTTACTTAAGACATGACTGCTGTCTATGATGTTCATTTTATAGTAAATACTTACTATAGACACTGGATATGTTATTGTAAAAGTACGGTTTCATCATTAATTCAGTTAGTTCATCATTCCAACACAAACCAACACAAGAGTCCCAACAACTACAAGTTGTTTGTAGACCTACAAGGTCTGTAGACCTACAAGGTCCACAAACAACACAAGAGTCCCAACAACTGCTGTTGTGCAGAAAACAGAAGGAATATGGATTGGCTCTCACCCACCCTGGGTTTATTATTGGAGCATTCAAGCGTCCGACACACAAAGGCTTGTTGTGCAACTGAATGGGCGCTTTACTGTCGCCTTGTGTAAATACGTATCGGGGGCAATTGCAGTTGTTAGGTTGATTTAAGCCATTCTTGCGTGAATGGAGGCAAAGGGAGGAGGCTTTACATAATTGCGTTCGTGCTCTTTCACATGAAATGTTCCCTTAAAAGACGGCTTCCCAAGAACACACCGAGACACATCGCGAGCGAACGGATACTAAACTGGGATTTCTGCGCAATCGGGTCTCCAAATTTGATCCAAAATGGTGACGTCGTATCCATTACCGGAAGGATTCTCCGACCTAGACGTGTTTTCACTGGGATCTTGTCTGCTCGTGGAGGGTGAGTCTTTGGTTTTGGGGTTAAAATACGCAAGTCGTGGAGGGATGCCGTTTGCGCATCGGAGAACAATCACGCAATTGTGGCATGATAGTAAGACAAGAAATTGTCCATTTGGAGACTTGGACTGCAATGCATCTAACTGTTGGGTCACTGCTGCTGTGGCTTATGGAGCAATGCGCGCTTTGTTCACATTGTTCTGGGTCTTCTGCAGGTCTCCTCGGGTTCTTCCTGAATGCTGTCACGGTTGTTGCTTTTCTCAAAATAAGAGAGTTACGGACCCCGAGTAATTTTCTCGTGTTCAGTCTGGCGTTGGCCGACATGGGTATTTCTGTAAACGCCACGGTTGCTGCTTTCTCCAGCTTTCTGAGGTGAGCCCAACGCGTTTCTCGTGTCGTTGTTGACCGCAACGTTATGTCACGGATGTGCCACTAACGCCTGTTTGTACGTAAATCTGTGATGCGTGGCTCCTTAAGAGGGTCTTATTATTATAAATGACTGGATTTAAAGTCAGTTAGAATTAACTATAGTTTATTGCAGAAGATGCAGAAGACAATGTATAGCAACTATGAAACGTAACAGCGTTTTCTAAATACTTGTTCTTTTTATCCAATCAGATACTGGCCTTATGGATCAGATGGATGTCAGACTCATGGCTTCCAGGGCTTTCTGACAGCACTGGCCAGCATCCACTTTATTGCAGCCATTGCTTGGGACAGATACCACCAGTATTGTACCAGTGAGTAACAGAACCAAAGAACCTTAGTTCAGAAGATGCCTCACACCACAGAACTGAAACTTCAATGGGCTTGAGGTTCTGTTCTTTTCCTTTGTTGTAACTGAGACCACCCATGAGCCAAAGACCACCTTCAAAGGAAAATCAACCAAGCCCATTTTTTCCCTGAAGACCATCATTGGATGGTTTCCAGTTTAAATTGGAATACTGGGAAATCGTATTCAACCAATCAGGACAAACATTTGTAGTTTGATGTATAGAATAAAAGCAGGAGACAATTTAAACAAGACAATTAGGACAGAGTTTAACTTGGTACCTTTTATCATTAGGGACAAAGTTGCAATGGAGCAATGTCATCGGTCTGACCATCTTCATCTGGCTCTTCACTGCCTTCTGGTCTGCCATGCCTCTGATTGGCTGGGGGGAATACGACTATGAGCCCCTGCGGACCTGCTGCACTCTGGACTACAGCAAGGGTGATAGGTAACATCACAGTTATCAGCATGTGATCCATCATAACATTCATATCACATTCTAAACCTTGAGATAAAGACTATAAACTGTACAGTATTGCTTGTCTGAATGAGTCATATTTTAATATTATATACAGTATTGGTATATAGGATAATGTTAGGGTCATATAGGATAATGTTAGGAAGGTCACATAAATGAAATTAGACCCTGTGGTCACCATGATTTTTAGATGAAGCCTTTGGTTGGCCCCAGAACAACATTTCTGACAAAGACACACAGCGCCATTCCTTGACCCTAAAATCACAGGTTGATAAAAATATTATACAAGCCACTAATCCAGTCCTAAGCATAACATTGACCCTAAATGTAATTCTACAATATGATTGGTTAATAAAAAGGCTGTTGTTGATCCAGGGACACGTCAGACTTACCAACAATGTCTGTCTTTTTACTCAGGAACTATGTGTCGTACCTGATCCCCATGTCCATCTTCAACATGGGCATCCAGGTGTTTGTTGTGCTGTCCTCGTACCAGTACATTGATAAGAAATTCAAGAAGACCGGTCAGGCCAAGGTAAAGTGTTCTCTGTGTTTTATTAGATTTGTGAGCCCATGTTTCCCTCATGTTGCATAAGATCATTATTCACGGTGACCGGGTAGAGCAGAGAAATATTGCGCCTGAGAGCACAAAAGTGCCTCTTCAATGAACTCCTGTCCAGGACAAAACTATTATATAATACAAAAACACCAATACCAAAGCGATACCACAGAAAAATAACAGGGTTTCCTGTTGGTATATTCTTTTGTATTCATGTGTTTGGCCGTGATACACACAAAAGAAGATAACTGAAGTTATTTGAATTAGCTATAATTCTTACTTACAGTTGTAATTGCAACTAAATTGTTTGTTTGGTTGAGTTATACTGTTTTACAATTGTTTGTTTGGTTGAGTTATACTGCTGAATAATATTCTAGGCTTTCTGTATAGAAAACAGTATGTAGGTCATTTCATTATTACTTCAGAGAGCTTTATTTTTTCTTTTTAAGATTATAATATCAGATCTACCAAACCTCAAGTTTGTCACACCCAATAATACAAACAAATGTTTTGTGTTTTATGTCCATCAGAATCATCATTAATAGTGACTATAACATATACATCCATTATGACTGAACCTACTTTTTGTTCTCTGTGCAGTTTAACTGTAGTACCCCACTGAAGACTATGGTGTTTTGCTGGGGCCCTTATGGTGTCCTATCCTATTACGCTGCAGTGGCAAATGCTACCCTTGTCTCTCCTAAACTGAGAATGGTGAGAAACCACTTTTTTATATAAAAAAAACTGTTCACTTCCATCTACTTGAATCAGTTCATTCACCCTCTTCAACTCCACCACTATTTTGGTGTGTTCCTACAGATGGCTCCAATTTTTGCAAAGACGTCACCTACTTTTAATGTCTTTGTTTACGCTCTTGGAAATGAGAACTACAGAGGAGGAATATGGCAGTTGCTCACTGGGGAAAAGACTGAAGCTTCTGCTATTGAGAACAAGTCCAAATAATTGTAACCGCATGATAATCACAGTTAATATTCTTGTAGTTTCCTGCAGGTGTGAGACTAGCTAACCAGCTTTGTTTGTATTTGCCTTTTTGTTGTATATTTGTGCGAGAAGTGTTGAGCGATTTTGAAGAATATTTTAACAAAGCACATTGATAGACATTTAACTAAACAGGGTCCAATTTTATCCATATCAGTGCAACAGTCTCTGTGGCTTTCATTTTATAAGCGTTAAACTAATTCTATATATGCTGTTCTGAGTCATAAATCAAATAAACTTATTTTTATAAAGGTAGGTTTATAATAGCTGCTGAATAAACTGGTCAATATGAAATCAAAATATGCTCTTCTTATTTTTTGTGAAATACTGTAATGCAGTGTTTATAGAAAAAATTGAACAGCTTTATTTTTTAAATACATGTGCCATGTAACAGCCTGATGGTGTGTAACACATTAATATGAACAACTATATGTTTTTACCATTGCTTTGTGTTAAGGATACAAGACAGCCACATTTGTAATGTATGATATATGGGATATTCAAAATGCAAATACTGTGATATTGTATAAACACTGTGGCATTTAAAAGTGCCTGACCATTAACAATCAGTAAGGCTTGTAAATGAAAGAAGTTTTTTGTGACAGAAGTACAATATGTGTGTATTGTTTGAGTACATTTGTGTACAGTGACACTTCATGTTTCTTGATGTTTGTGGTTTGTTGTTTTTAAGTGGATGTCCTCAAGTTACTTTATCTTGTACATAACGTGCAATGTTTCATGTTTCAACGTTTCATAATTTGACAAGAAACAGAGATCTGTTGTCACAATAAACTGCAATTGACAGTAAACATTTCCTGGTACTTCTGTGTGTTTTTATCTAAGGCTCCTGGATCAAACCATTACATCAATCCTTTCATTAATACATCCATGCATACATACATGAAAGTCTTCGAATAAAGCAAACATTTCTAAAAATGCTCAAGATTCAAACTCTGAGATCCACGTGAAACACACAGCATCATGTGATGTCATCAACGTTATTCTATTACATCATAAGTGTTTCTTACGATGCATCTATCCTTATGTGCTTTTGCCACCTCACTGGGTCTTGTGCAACATCACGACATTCCAGTGTTGCAGTGAAGCAATATCACCGATAGATGTCACTAAAATACAAGTATTGTTCTCCAAAGCGACTCGAACCCTCAAACTCGCTGGCGCAGCTCAGTAGATGGTGTTGTTTCACTGTAACAGACGTCACCGATAACGTTCAACATTGACGTGAACAAACAATAACATCCCTGTCAGTCAACTGCATAAGAACAGTTTTATCTCCTGTAACTGCTACACAGTTCACAGATAAAGCTTTATAATGTATTATAATAAAGCTTTATAATGTGGTGGTCCTGAAATGCGAGTTATAACAATTGCATAATTAATACAATAAATGCAAAACAAAATATTTAATTGTAAAAATATACAAACGTGGTAGTTACATTAGTCTGACATTGTTTCGTCAATAAATAGTTTGGATTGTTTAAATGAACTGCATTGTTTTGTTATAGTGTTTAAAATGTTATGCATAAAATGTAATGCATTGTAACATTAATGTTATGCATAAAATGTAATGCATTGTAACATTAATGTTATGCATAAAATGTAATGCATTGTAACATTAATGTTATGCATAAAATGTAATGCATTGTAAATGTTATGCATAAAATGTTATGCATTGTTATTGTCTTTATAAAATTGCTGCAATTGCCTTTTCTGTCACTTGTTCCTTCTGAACAAAACGAGCAAATTGTTATGAAATGTGAACAATTACAGTCGGAGACTAAAATAATAATCTTTCTGGAAAAAGGTTATTGAAAAAACGTGCTGGAAATCTGAAGACGTGCGTGTGGGAATCTCAAATAACTGCCTGTCGTCTTATTCGGAGTCAGCATGCCTGTCAAGTTCGGTGACATAAGGTTTGTGGTCCTAAGCAGATATGTGAAGTTATAAAGCAAAGCCCAACCTTGCGTTACTGGATGGGGCTTGACGTGTTAAATTAGCATAAAAGACCCAGCTGGCTGGGGAACCGCTTGAGGGGGCAGCAAACAGTGCGTCACATCCTTGGAAAAAAGAGGAGAGCTTTCAATGGAATCAACATGTAAGCGCATCTACATTTGACGGCATCAACGAGAAGACATTTGGAGAGATATGAAGACGAAGATCCATCTATTCGGGTTCATTTGGGTTCCACGAGTCCTACAATGACAGCGTAAAGAAGGGAAACGAGGACGTGAATTTAGACCAAACTGTGAGTTTTGAAGTTGGGCTCCGAATGACTGGAAATGATACGACGAAACAACATTGGCTGACAGCAGTTACTGGAGAGGAAATGCACGCGCAACGAAGGACCGCCGCGGCACGCGAAGGTAAAGCAGGAAAAGTTCGTCCGCGCGCTGAAGCTTGACTGTTTGGAGAGTGGAGGACAGCTCACTTTCTTTGGAAGAGTCGGACAGTAACGAAAAGCAGAATTAGAGAAAGTGTGAATCATGGCAACGGAGGGATCAGGCGGCTTGGCGCAAACCGCCGCAGTTAAACTCTCAGAGATGGGCGAAAGAACTAAACAGTTAGGAACTGCGATCCAGGACCCCGAACGGCAAAGGAGGATTATTTTAGTCATCGTGTGCGTGGCGCTTTTGCTGGACAATATGCTTTACATGGTCATCGTCCCAATTGTGCCAGATTACTTAGCGCGCTTGGAGAGCGAGTCGGAGCGGGCGCACGGTACGAGCAACAGAACGAACTATCACGCGCAAAGGGAGAATTTCGACGTGCAGATCGGTGTGCTTTTTGCGTCCAAAGCCATTTTGCAGCTCCTTGTCAATCCTTTGACGGGCACCTTCATAGACCGCGTGGGCTACGACATCCCACTTTTAATTGGACTCAGTATTATGTTCGTCTCGACCTGCATTTTTGCGTTTGCCGAAAACTACGCGACCCTGTTCGTGGCACGCAGCCTGCAGGGTCTCGGTTCGGCGTTTGCGGACACTTCAGGAATTGCCATGATCGCTGACAAGTTCACGGAAGAGGCAGAGAGAAGTCGCGCGCTGGGTATTGCCCTTGCCTTCATCTCGTTCGGGAGCCTTGCGGCGCCCCCGTTTGGAGGGGTACTGTACGAGTTCGCTGGGAAACGCGTCCCATTCGTTGTGCTCGCTTGTATATGTTTAGCAGATGGTGTATTGTGCCTGACTGTCCTCAAGCCCTTTTCCAATAGGACTAGAGAAAATATGCCAGTTGGCACCCCAATTTACAAACTTATGATTGATCCCTACATAGCCGTTGTGGCAGGGGCATTGACGACATGTAACATCCCCCTTGCTTTCCTGGAGCCCACCATCGCTAACTGGATGGAGGAAACAATGAATTCATCCCAGTGGGAGATCGGGCTCACCTGGCTACCGGCCTTTTTTCCTCACATATTGGGTGTCTACATCACGGTCAAACTGGCCGCGCAATACCCACATTTGCAGTGGTTTTATGGGGCGCTCGGCATGGTTATTATCGGTGCCAGCTCGTGTATTGTGCCGGCATGCAAAAACTTTGAGCAACTGATTATTCCGTTATGTGGCATTTGTTTCGGCATTGCACTGGTCGACACAGCGTTATTACCCACGCTTGCTTTCCTTGTAGACGTGCGTCACGTCTCCGTGTACGGTAGTGTATACGCTATTGCAGACATCTCCTACTGTGTTGCCTACGCGCTAGGGCCCGTTGTGGCCGGCAAAATAGTACACGACTTAGGTTTCGTGCAACTTAACTTGGGCATGGGTCTGGCCAACGTGCTTTACGCACCAGCTCTGCTTCTGCTGCGCAACGTCTGTTCAATGAAACCGTCCCATTCCGAGAGAAACATGTTGCTGGAGGAGGGAGCCACAGGTCTCTACGACACCATCAGAATGGAGGAACGCCAAAGAAAGAAGCACGACTATAGTACATCCGGCAACTGCGTGCCTGTGGACGAAAACGGGACATTTGCTGGACAATCGAAGTCATTCTCCGAGGAAGAGACATCTGAACCAGAACACATATAGTCTATTTGTGTTACAGCCATCTTTAAAACATCTGCTAAATAAAAATGCTTTATTACTTTAATTACTATTATTATTATTATTTTGTCCCAAAAAGATTCACTGGTAACAACATACAAGCCAGACTTACTTAGTAATTTACGCAACTTACTAAAACGATGAAACTCAGTGAAATACATTTTCCCTTAATACAGCAAGTTAAGTTCAGGGATATAATATGGTGCAAATGTATTGAATCTGAAGATGCGTGTCTGTGTTTTTAAATGAGCCTTTGTTAAAGTTATTCTGCCAATTTTGTGCTGTAACAAATAATATGCAAAATGCCACCCGACACCTCCATAGAAAAATGGTGGAACTGAATGAAACCGCCTTCAGTGTCTGTTTCACGTCTTCAATGTTTTTTTCTGGAATGCATTACTGTAAATTATGAAATATAATGTGTACATATAAAATGTACATAATTAAAATATATATGTGAAAAAAATGCGAAAAGTTGTTATGTCATTGTCTGCAGCATCCATATATGAATTCAGCTTTACATTATTCTGTTTACAAACACAGAATAGGTTTTGAGTCTCATTCGTTTTGAATGAAATTGAATTAAATTTTGTCTTGGAAAAATATTAATTATGGATGGTTAAAATACAAAATAGTGTTTTTTTTTACAAAACAGACGTAATTACATCAGAAACATAGAAACGATCTTTCTCGTAATAAAGAGGAAAAACGAAAATCCAGGAAATACAGAAATAAGCCTATAGCACAGCATTATAAACATGATCTATAAAGTATATCAGGCTGCTAAAAACAATTAGTCTCAATCTAGCCTTTTTAAAACCACCACATTTTAACAAATAACGAAAACGGTGTTTTTCCCCTTGAGAAAAGAAGAAAACTGAAGGTATATAAATGATATCCATACATTCCCATTTGTATGTATATCATTTCCGTAAATCTGTACTAAGTTTTTCCTCCTCTGACTTATGAGAGTGTGATCAATTTTTCTCAAGGACTTAAAGAAAGTGAGATGGGCTGAGAAGGTGAACATTAGAGAAGGCGAATGGCGTTTGTGGGAGGAGTTTAAGACTCAGCATCCCTCCTAGGGAACGTCTTCAGCTCATGGTTTGCTATGAATTGGTCCCTGCATGCTGTCTGCACAGGATGAAGATAACGGTTACCATTAAGGCACTAAACATACGAGGACCATGAATCTGGACAAACCCTTTGAGATACTTTAAGACACACCAAGGACTTTGCCATTTTGGTGAGTATTTTTGACACTATAGATTTTAGAAAAGATGAATAATTTAATTTGAATCAATATTTGACAGACAAAAACTGCAAATGTGGACGAGATGTCTTCAGTATTAGAACTGACGAATAATTTAAGGTGGACCATAGCTCGTTTATTCAACGTGGCTGAAATAAGCTGTGAATAAAACTATTCAAGTGGCAACAGGAAAGTATGTTACAACTTTAAATGATTCTAATACAAAGTTTCCCTTCACATCTGTCTATTTCAGAGGGGGACACAGTTTCAGTGCAATTTTGTTTAGCTTGACTAAACTCTGTACTCTGAGGATGCCTGTTTTAAATGATCCCAGTGTAAGTAGCCTATTAATAGTGCATTTATTTCTATTATTACTGTATGTCTTTAGATGCATAACCTTTGTACTGTAATTAAACAATGAAACAATGCTACATTTAAATCAATTTAAATGAACAAGCTAACTAATAGACCTCTAAGTCTAAATTATATACAAAATGTGTCTGCATTATAAAGGTAAATGATTTAAGGTAACTTAAGGTAACTAAACTAAATCTAGTTAATACTAAACAAAAAATATAAATTGAATACACTGTCACTTTGGATAAAAGTGTCAAATGCACCAAATGCATCCATGTAAATGTAAAATGTGAATTATCATATTTATTTATTACTATAAATGTTCATTTGGTTTAGCTAGTTTGCATTACACTAGCAATGGCAAGGTCATGGGTTTAATAGTACAGGTAAAATGT
>JBAJNP010014681.1:0-10719 GCA_036877545.1 Yasuhikotakia modesta | reverse complement strand
AAACAAAGTTTCTGTCCAGTCAGGTCCACAGATCAGAAGTACCTTATGTCTTTGATTTTGAGATATTCTCACATGGTGCTTGGCTGTTCAGTGAAGGGAAGTTCTTACTGTCTGGCCACGCAGAGACTGTGAGCCCATGACAACTCATAGACAGTAATTAGATCAGGAGTGGAAGTGCCTGCACTAAGTAGGACAGTGAAACCTTGCCACAATTCACATTGGAGATTAAATTTAATCAAACCACCAGCTACTTATCTTATTTTTAAGAATATAATGTTTACTTTTCTTATAAAGCATAAGGTTTGACTATCTGACGTATCAGTTACATTGTTAATGGCTACTGCACATGAGCTGTCGTTGTTAGCTCTGTAAATCAAGTTTATCATTATTTGTACATTGCAGTGCTGTGTGCTTCCCTTTTTGGTATGTAAGGCCTCTGATGTCATGACATCACATACTACATTAGCGTGTTTCTGCATGTTTATAGAGCACTCCTGAACTTTGGGTGTGTGTCCTTCATGTGATATTCATTTATATACACATTAACACACAGTGACTTTTCATAAAATGTTCTGCTTGATGTATTCTGCATCTTGTGCACGTATCTGTATGGGCTGTTTTTTTCTATGTTTGATCAGATGGTTGAGCAGATTTCTTTAAAGCTGTAGCAAGCAGCGTTCACAGGGTGTTAGATGAGTAGGCGGTGCTTTGCTGTACAAAATGTTTTGTGATCCGATCAGTACACCACATTTGAAGGCCATCACAGAAATGCATGTGATCATGTCGCATTTGTAGCACACGCTAATATGTCCCATCAGCATTATCATTACCAACACTGCAATTTGATCACGTGTTTGTGATGTCTGAGTGAATCACAATGTTTGCATCCTGTTTCCACCTTTATTAAGTGCCATCCACTTATGATCATGTCAGCTTAGTCAGATGAAAAAACATGCATTTTTTTCAGTCCATTTAAAGCCGTTTCTCAATAACTGTGGAAATTTGCTATCTGTGCTACACGTGTGGTTTTGAGGCCCTAGAGCAGAACAAGGGATTGTCCACACGATGAGCACATTCTGTTAATTTGAATTTGGTACTAATATGGTACTAAAATGTACCTAAACTCAAGGAAGTCACCAACTTTATTTTTTCAGTTTCATAACTGGACTGATTCTCACTTTTGAGAAGGGTTATACTTGATGGATTTAGCTTTGTTCAAAGTCGTGCGCCCATGCACCAGTTCAATAGTTTCAGTTAATCTTACTGAATCTTAAAATACTCTGGACTGTTTAATGCGTCATGAGCATTCTTTTGGAGCCTTGACCATCAGAAGTATTCACCTTTCTGTGCAGGGTGCCAAACAGATACATGCATTAGAACAATGTCTCTGTGTGTTTGTTTCTGGCCTAGACAACACTGCTTTTAGTTGTCTGGCACTGTTTCTGGATGTCCACATGGCAAACAAACAGAGGAAGCATGGAAGTCTCCCGTTTCCTGTCTTTGTTTGTGAACTATGCTTCAGTCAAGCCAAATGCTCAGTTTATCTAGGAAATCCATTGTAACAAGTGGCTTTTAAAGTGTATTTAATTTTTAGTATAGACCATAATTCCAGTGTTTGTATATGTTTATGTTTTGTGTAGGCAAGTAGAGAAGCAAACATTGACCTAATGTTTATAAATATCTGTATGACCCTTAATTCACTGAAATAGAGATTAAAAAAAAGTTGGCAGAATGCGTACATGCATTATGTTTGTACATTATGGCTTTGTGGCGAAATAGATCAGTTCTCTGTGAGCGCTGTTCTTTGTTTTTCCCAGACAAGTGGATTACATAAGTTCTGTGATAACATCTTTGAACAAACTCTGATGTATTTTTAGGCCATATATGTGATACGTTTGCTAGTGATGTAAAAGCAACATTGTTTTTAATGTGCTTTATTTGGTCAGTCATTTTCTAAGAGTGTGTCATTAGACTAGCTTCACAATCCTTCCTTAGCTTGAGTACAAGAGTGTTATGACAGATTATGTAATAGCGCAGTTGAAACCTGTTAGAATTTGGTGCTGTGAATCAGTTTAAACTGTTGATAAACTGACAGTCTATGTAAAAAGGAACACACATCTTACATTCAGTTTTGCTTTTTAATGAGAAGGGACGTTGTTTAAATTTACATATTTTTCAGAACAGCTCTGGTGGCATTCATGTGTTTTAAAGATGCTGAAAACACCATTAGCGTGATGCATACTTCAGTATGTAGTAGATAAAATTGTGCCACATGCAGAAATAAACAGATCATATATTTGTATGTCTCTCTGTGCTTTAATATTCACAACTATCTTCTTTAATTTAAAATATTCATCAGAGTGCACATTTTATGTGACATCCATATGTTGTGCAATTGTGATGCGTTTATTCTTGGACTGCAGGCTTTAATAACATAGTTTGACACATAGTTTTTCAACACAAGTTGAAATTAGCTCTCCAAAAATGTGCACAGTACTTACAGTCACTGCTGACTGGTCACTGAGTTACAGAGACTGTCCTGAATCTGACATCAGAGCCACAAAGCTGAGTGTTATGGAGAGCTGGATAAAGATAATTGGTGGGGCTGATTTGGCCTGCGGGCCACCAGTTGACTAGCTCTGACATAGTCTAGCAGCAGTTCTTCCTGTTTGTTATTGCTTTACCAACTACTGTGTATTGGCCATTATGGGGACTTTCACATTTTATGCATTGCTTAAGGATCAGTTCAGAAAATAGTGCAATATATTTCAAATGATGTTTATAAATGTTAATATTGATAATCTGGATTCCCACACTGTTAAAATCCATGTTTATCTGACATTGGTCTTGCATGGCTGACAGAACACTGAGATAAACATGCCCTGCTAGTTTGCCTGTGGAGGTTAGTTCTAGGTCTAATGAGGTCTAATGACTGGCTGTTTGTTCTGTTCTGCTGTGGGGCTTCATAATGTGATGGGTTTTTTCCATTAAAGGGCTTCGGGGTTGTATCTATTTATACTGAGGACATTTGTAAAGATAGAATAAAATGCTTTTAAGAGAACACCTTGTATGAACTAGGGCTGTATATACATATCATATATATTTTGCAATGGTGTATTATGTATTCTTTATAAAATCTTGTTTTAAACTTGATGATCAGATCTCTCGTATCAAGTGAACTCCTCCACACATGTGGATGTCGCTGATTCGCTGTCTACAACGCTAACAAAGGACTTATTTTTGGATGCTCATCACAAATTTTAGAAGTCAATGGTGCAGAAAAGCCCTAATGACTCTAATGCCTGTGTTTGTGCCTGTTATATTTGTTTAATTAATAGAATATAAAACAAAACAGTCCTTCTTTCCCTAGTAAAAGCTGAATGTTTGAGCCAAAATGCTTTAGGTGGCAGCTCATGTTTTGAAATGCAGCTTTGCAGTTGTTGGAGTACTCAGACCAAAAGTGAATGAAAATGGATGGATCTTGTGGAAAGCGGCAGCAACAGCCAGACATGGTTCTAACACTATACCGTACACAGCAACAGACAGGAAGTCAATCCAGCATTCATAAGGGCTGCGCCTTCAGTGCTTTCTTCTGTGAAGAAACACAAGGCTCATTAAGCAATAATCATTAAGTCTGGGCTGTGTTCTGTGCCATGTGTGTGCCAGTGTACAGAGTGCGATAAATGGTTCCCTGCGGGTTCTGCTGCTCAAGGCCTGCCGTCACACACTGGTTTGATTTGCTGGGTTGTGACTTTAAGATAATCGAATAGGCCCTCAGTGAGACTTTTGACTACGTGCTGCTAAATTGTCTGCTTTGTGTGGGCTGAGGCACCTCTCCGTTACAGTTCTTTTTATGCACTAGCTGTTCACTTTATTTCCTACAATAGCTCCTTCTCTGTCTCTCTCTTGTTCTCTTTCTCTCCATTTATTAGGGAGGGGCCAATTGATAAGCCACCAGTCATGATCAAAATTTATCTTGATTGGAGATTAGAGTTTCTTTGAAAAAGAAATTACAGATCAGATTGATAACTGCGGATAATAGTAGTTGCTCCAAATGTATCTTTTTGTTCTAGTTTATTTGACATTATATGAGTATGATTAGCCCCAAGTCATGGTTTTCATCAGAAAGCTGATGTATACAGACACTGTGGGGGTGCTAAAGATTACTTTTATTAACAAAGATTTTATAGATTAACAATTGATAATCTATAAAACATATCCATTGTCGATTAAGCAAGGTCATACACATGCCTGCGGCTCATGCGCAAAAGATTTACATTAAACAAATGATAATGTGAGAATATTCTAATGGTGTGTCTACACCGCAATATGGACAGCTTGATGTTGTCCATACTAAATGCGACAAGGTGACTTTTTAAATCTATTTGTGCTTTGTTTCAGAAGCAGCACAAGCACTTGGACTGTGAGAGTTTTTGCAGGAGCTTGAGGTTTACGGCCGGCAGATATTGTGGCAGCATTTAAAAAATTGTAGAGAATTGATGTCACTGGTGTCAAATTTTTAGGCAGAAAGTGGTTTCAAAGAAAGTGATCAAAACTAAGCTAATAAACGCCTGACAGGTTGTCACTTTAAGAACTGTTAGATTCGTGTCGAGTGCTGTTATGTGTGTCAACATGTGAAGGGGGAGTCAGAATGTTCTGATGGAGCTGCTGCAGTGCAGCTCTCTGTGGATCCTGTTTAATATAGATTCACTGAAGCTGTCATCTGCGCCCCAGATTTATCATTTCACCAGCACTGTTTAAAAGAATCCCCCTTCCTTTTCCATACCATCTGCAGTCCATCTCAGTGTACAGTGTCTAAAAATGGAAACTATTGTATCTAAAATGACAAATTCTTTCAAAAAATTTACAAAAGTGTAAATTTGTCAAGATCACCATTAACAGATTTCATAACCATGGTTATATGTTGGGGGGATTGTGCCAGGGGGTGTCACCCATAAGTGATTTCCTCGGGTATTAAAACCTCCCCAACATACTTTGTGAAGTTGAAAAATTAAACAACCAACCATAGCTATCAAATTTAATCTTGAAAAAACATATTTAATTTAACAATTAAAGTGCTCTCATCATGGGCAGAATTGTGTTGTTCATTATAAATTCTCTTAACATGCATAATGCTAGATGTAGATACCTGTCACAAACCTGCATGGCGTACAGGTTCTCACACTGGATGTTGCTAAAAGTTCTTTTCTTTTGTTGTTGTTGTCAGAGGCTGTGCATTTAATTAACTCAAGTTCACCTGTAACTTAGTAGAAGCTGCCAAATTAGGCAAATGCCAACATGGACAGTTTGCATGACTTTTCCTGTCCTTGAAAACCTTGATTAAAATATGCAAGGTATAAATAATGACCCAGACTGTATTAAAAAAGGTTTATTAGATAAACCCTAATCTGTGCCCAACATAGGGATAATAATTATTGTCTGCTAAGAGCGTGAACCATTTAATTGTAAACACATTTAAAAATGAATACTAAACCAAGTGATTACAGTGTTTAATTGTAGGGAATCTAGGGATGTTTTTGTATGCTAGCACTCCCATCAGCAATTTTTGGTTCTTTGTAAATATTTAGAATGATTTCTTATCCAAATTCTTATTCTTATAGAAAAAAAGAAATAAACAATAGGGTTTTAGTGCTTTGACTTTTAAATATAATTTAAAATGTACCATGATATTACCTCTAAATTGAAACTGAAACAATGTAGGCTAAATCAAATTGCAGCAATTTGCTGTCTTGGCAGAACTGCGCTATTTTGCTTTGGTGCCTGCAGAGCACACAGTTCACAACAAACAGAGATGAGGTTTAACAGTCAAGGTGAGACAAAGGTGTAAATGAAACTGGTGGACCAGAGAACTTGCTAAATAGTAATTGAGTTTAAACTGTTCTTGTGTAAGAATGCAGGGTCTTAAAAATCGGCCCTGGGAGGTTACTGTTGTGTTCAGTTTTAAAGACTTTGCTTTACTTTTAAAGACGTCTGACACGTCACTCAACACTGTTTTGTCTTCCAGATGCCCCGCCCATCGACCGTGAAGAATTGTTCGTCCAGAAGCTGCGGCAGTGCTGCGTGCTTTTCGACTTTGTGACCGATCCATTAAGTGATCTAAAGTACAAAGAGGTGAAGCGAGCCGGCCTCAACGAAATGGTGGAGTACATCACACACAACCGCGATGTGGTCACAGAGTGCATCTACCCTGAAGCTGTCATAATGGTGAGAGGGAACAGTTAACTTTTAAGCATACACAAATTAGTGCAACCCCATTGGTTTCTTTATTAGCCACATGTGGCTTAGTCCACACCACCCTGCCACAGATGACACAGTGTCACCCTGAACAACCAAAAGAACTACAGCTAAGTAAACGATTATGCTGCCCTCAAAAAATGAACTTTTCTTAGATGTAATGATTATGATTTTTGAAATGGAAGGTTGGCCCTCTAATTCAGTTTCCATGGCAACATTAATCCTCTCATACCGTTCTAAGAATTACGAACACTAGGGTAATGCCTCAGATGCATTGAACAGTCTGACTCACCTACCACATGAGTCACAAGTGGAAATAGTGACGTGCGGACAACAGGCTTATTAAACTAAGACCAGATCTACTGATCTGATACATATTACATATGGTAAATGGAAAACTAATATTGACAGCGAAAACAGTTTTCTGAATCGAAAATATAAAATTGTTGTTTTCCCTGTATCCGCTCTACTTTTGTGTATGTACACATACAAACTATGTCTTGAGACCCTTGATATCAGAGTATTTTGTTTTTGTTGTAAATTCTGTCGTGCCTTTGAATAGTAGAATATGTACTCTGTTTAGCAAGGATTAGAGGCTGTACAGAGTGCTGGTGGCATTCGATCCTGTCAGCAGTGTGTTTTTAACAGGAATTATTATCCAAAAATGACTAGGTATTGTACTAGGTGTTTTACAGCATTAAAAAGAAGGCCCCTTGTTGACATATTTGTGTATGGTTGTTAGTGGATTTAGATTGGGTGTATTGAAGTTGAAATAAGTTGCAGTTATTGATTTTTCCTAATCAATCCTTGCTGTCACTGTCAATTGCATGTGTCCATTTTTAATCACAAATCTGTGATCTAACATTAGCTTGTTCAACACTTTCATGTTGCTTTCTCTCTTTTTCTTTTTAAAACATAGTAGAAGGTTGTTAGTGTACTTTCCATTGCTCTGAAGTGAATGCTACATGTTCAATCTACAGACCTTTATTTAATGCAGTACTTCCTCCAGTCTCTTTCACAAGCTGGACTGTAAAAGTTTTTGCCTGACCTTTGCAGAGGTAATGGATAGCTGTTATCTGGGAAGAAAAATCTGCTTTGTGTAAATGTGCACATGGGAATTATGGGTAATTAACTGTGTTAAATGAAGGCCCAGACACCTGCGCTTTTTCTCAGGCATTGATAATTTGCAGAAGAGATCAGCTGTTTACCATCATGCTCATAGCCAGTCATATAACTTCATTAGCTTTCCAGGCTTGAGAAATGCTGCCCCCCAGCCGTCTTATCACATGGATTCTTTATACTCTCATGTCCAGCTCTCTCTTCTCATATTGAGGTGTTAGTGGACATTGTTTTACCCCTTCCTCCCCTTACCAACACTAGCCCACGACTCTGGTCTAGACATTGCATCATTCTGTCAAAAGGTAGTTCCACCCCTCTGCTGCTCCCGCTGTAGTAACAGTTTTGCCCTTCCTCTAAGCCATTTTGGAACATGAGTAATAATCAGTATCTTATTTCTGATTGTCACTTGTGACAAAGTAAGTTGGTATTTGAGGTCATACATATTTAATGCTGAGATCCACTGTGAGATCTAAGGATGACATTTCAGGGCTGAAGTTATATGATGTTCATGCTTAACCGTGTCTACGGTTTTTGGATAAGTTTCATTGTGCAAATATCATGGTAAAGGTAAACAAAATACTTGTTTTATGTTAAAAATGTAATGAGTATATTGTATTTTATCACTAGAAAAACAAATGGGACACTACAAGTGACAAATGTTTTTTTAAAATGTTTTGTTCAATTGTTTTGAAATTGTACACAAGCAGTGATTTGATAGCTGTACTGGCAACGCTCTATAGAAGATGATTTAAAAACTGAAACTGCTTACCATGCTGATTCTCAGCTCACTAAAGCACAGCATTTTAAAATGCCCTCTGTATAGTTGCATCTGTTGCTTTAGAGAATTGAAAATATATACATTTTTGATCACCACTGGTAAAAATATAAACAAAACTGTTACCTAACTAGTTAACCCTACTAATCAACTGGTCAAGCACCTTGACACATTGCTAGCTTTTTCTAGAATTAGAAGTTGCTCTGTTTGTTAAATGATGGCTGATGTGTTTCTTTTTTCTTTGTTAGTTTTCTGTAAACCTGTTCAGGACTCTGCCACCCTCCTCCAACCCTACAGGAGCTGAGTTTGACCCTGAAGAGGATGAACCCACTCTGGAGGCAGCTTGGCCCCACCTGCAGGTGTGTGTGAGGCTTTGAGCCAAAACATTACAGAACTATATCGCTGTGGTACAGAATCTAGTGAGATGCTAGTGAGATAACTGTACTTTCAATTCAAAGACTCTTCTAAATAGTAGTCTCATGAGGTGCCGTGTTTTTAACAAATTCTAAGGCATCATCACATGTATCCTTTGTAGTGAAGGCAGTACCATTTCCCCAAGCTTGGTGAAAAAAATTCATGGCAGATAACATGAGAAAATATGTTAAGCATATTTCATTCAAAAACAAAAAGAATTAAAAGACAAAAATATTAGTCTAATTAAAGCTTTTTATGTTGTTCACAGAGTTATCTAGAACATTACAGTTTCTTTCATTTATAAGATTCATCTTATAATGAAGACAGCTGCCTGTTTAGACCAAAACAGCAGCTTACAGGTTTTACAGGTGTCTTATCTTACAATAAAGTCTACTTGTGAAAGAACCGAAACCATTTGTTGTTTTATGGCAGAGAGAATCTAACTGCATTAGTCATGTACAAAGATTGANCTCTCTCTCTCAGCTGGTATATGAATTCTTCTTGAGGTTCCTGGAGTCACCTGACTTCCAGCCTAATGTTGCCAAAAAATACATCGACCAAAAGTTTGTACTTTCGGTGAGTACCCTAAGCTCTAAGCTCTAGAGCTTCATCCCAGATTGTTCTCAAGCAGAAGACACAGTCTTGAGATCTGAATTTGTTACTGAATTTGTTTTGTTGGTTCAGTGATCCTGTTTTCTACACATGAATGTCGTAAGCACTGTAGGGGACAATGCCAGCATTGACACTTTGAATTAGTGGGCAACCAATATTTACATAATAGTTGAAAACAAAACAGATGAATACTTAAATTTGTGTTAGTATTGTTGTTAGTAAATGTAAAAAATGTAAAATTGTTCTTTGCTGGTAATAATGGGTAAAGAACAGTTTGAGTTTTATACAGAATTCTTGTATAAATCGCTCAAATAAATTTGATGAATAATATGAATAAATGGAATGATTAAGTACCAGTTTTCTCATAGAGCATTTTTTGCTGCAGGATCTCTTGAAGTCACCGGAGGTAATGCATTGATGTCACTTTATTCTTTTCCAGCTCCTGGAGCTTTTTGACAGTGAGGACCCCAGAGAACGAGACTTTCTGAAGACTATCCTCCACAGGATCTATGGAAAATTCCTGGGGCTCAGAGCCTATATTCGTCGACAGATCAACAACATATTCTACAGGTAAGCTATAACCAAACCATATTACTACGGAGTCTTCTAAAATGTGTCCTTAACTATAGTCTATGTACAGAGATCCTGGTGACAAATCGTGTTTGACTCATTTGTGAGTTTTGCTTCTCAAGAATAAGAGGTGAAACAGCTTTTCTTAGACTTTCAATCCTTGAGCCAATGTCCTTGATCTCCTACTGTAGGTTTATATACGAGACAGAGCATCACAATGGAATTGCAGAGCTCTTAGAAATCTTAGGAAGGTGAGTGCGGTCACTATCAGTGTTGCCATGACAAACCAAAGAGTTGGTCTTTTCTCTCTTTGTTAATGTAAAGGACCCTGTCTGTCACATGACCAGTCTCATGTTCTTTCTGCAGCATAATTAATGGCTTTGCCCTGCCGCTGAAAGAAGAGCACAAAATGTTCCTCATCAGAGTGCTACTGCCTTTACATAAAGTCAAGTCCCTTAGTGTCTATCACCCACAGGTATGGAACTGTGTCCTGAATATATTTGTTTGATTAATGACTTCAGTGTAATGCTAGGAACATGCCAAATCGGTGTTAAAGAACTAGAGGCAATGAACACCGGCTGTGTTGTCACCTACATTGGCTGCATCAGAGTATAAAAGTTGTACTTGAACATCACACAGAATACAGCTGGCAGAATGTTGGCAGCTGGCCATATATTGACTACAGCCAATACAGGTCCTTTTCAGAAAATTAGCATATTGTGATAAAGTTCATTATTTTCTGTAATGTACTGATAAACATTAGACTTTCATATATTTTAGATTCATTACACACAACTGAAGTAGTTCAAGCCTTTTTATTGTTTTAATATTGATGATTTTGGCATACAGCTAAACCCAAATAAACCCCAAATAAACCCAAAATTCCTATCTCAAAAAATTAGCATATTTCATCCGACCAATAAAAGAAAAATGTTTTTAATACAAAAAAAGTCAACCTTCAAATAATTATGTTC
>JBAJNP010014679.1:0-10722 GCA_036877545.1 Yasuhikotakia modesta | reverse complement strand
GCCAGAATCAATTAGTTGCTGACCATACTCGTCTGCATAGCATAAAATGCTTTTTTATTAATTGCTCTGGCTGCATCACTGGCTTTGTCTTCTCAGACTGCCTGTATTAAATCTGATGAGAGCATTTTTCATAGGGCATCATGCAGAGATGATAGCAAGTTTTAAACAGCTATTTCTTTTACAAATTGTCTTACATTTGCACAGGGTGAGAAAGGACCCACTGGTCCTGCTGGTCGAGATGGCATTCAAGGTCCAGTTGGTCTCCCGGGCCCAGCTGGACCTCAGGGTTCACCTGGAGAAGATGGTGACAAGGTGAAGCACTCTGGCTGTTAAACATTTTGCCTGTCTGCACACCTACTGTACTGTAAAGTTACCGTAGAAAGGATTTATTATTCATCACTATAACTAAACATAATGCAAAGCCATTGCCACAGTGAGGTGTTGAAACTCAGTACACACATACACAATTCTACACTCATGCATGTCAAAATAAACAAACATGCTTTGGAGACTCAAGGCGAAGAAACTGGATTGTCACTAATGTATTCCAGAATCTATTAGCTCATTGTTAAATGTAGAGCTGTGTTTTTTAACATCCTTATCACGTCCCAAGACACATTATTCTTTTCAGCTTTAGCGCCAATGGTGTCGAAGGGGCCAAGTAATCAATTAATTGCAAACACCCCAAGGTCTTAGTTTTACAGTTTGAACGAATTTCTCAGGAGTAATGTTTACCGCACTGTTGAGGCTGAAGTGACCTTGAAGATTTTTGATGACCAGGCAACAAGAAAAAGTTTTAAGCCTAGCCTCAAATTACGCGATTTCAAAAATCAATTTGTGTGATTTTTTTGCAGGGAGAGGTCGGTGAACCGGGCCAAAAGGGAAGCAAAGGTGACAAAGGGGAACACGTAAGTTACTTATCTAAACAACTTATGCAAAATATTTAAATGCCAGTAGGCCTTAAATGTATTAAATGTAAAGAAACTTTACACAACATACAATTGTACTAAGTTCTGCAGCTCTTGGTATCTCTTTGTGATGTTGAGGTATAGCTACTTCACAATTAGATCCTGATGTTGTTTTTTGTCTGTTGCTATAGGGACCTCCGGGTCCATCAGGTCCTCAGGGTGTCGTTGGAGCTCCAGGTCCTGCTGTGAGTACTGAGTTTCCAGCCTTCTATATATTGCATCTTCATTAGTGCAGTCAGTTGCACACATACCGTACAGGCTTTTCACATAAGTCCCCTGGTAGTTAACATCCAAACTTGAAAGTATCTGTTGGGGTTTTGTGGCCTAGTGGTTAACAATCTGGACTTGGCCCATAAGGGCAATGCATGGACCATCAACACTGTGCCAGGAGCCAGCCTGAAGCCACTTAACTTCAGGTTGAGGTTGCGCCAAGGGGTTTGTCCCTGTAACAGTTCTACTGTAAGCTGCTTCAGATAAAAAGTGTATGTGAAATTGCTTACTGTTGCTTAGTTTTTCTGCTTCGAGCAACCTGCTGTGTTGATGAAGCGAGCATGTAGTCAGGACCAGGTGGCACACAGTTGATTATTTAAAGTTTATGACTCAAGCAGAACACTCCCAGCTGGGCCTCTACATTTCTTTGATGCATTCTCCTCATTAGCCCTCAAAAAGCTGGTAATTACACCTATTCTGCACAGCTATGTGAAGAACATTCTTGGAGACCATTCAGCGGTTTAACTGAGGGACTAAATCTCAGACTCTTGAAATCTTGGCTCTGTGTTTTTAGTACTGCTTTTAAGATCGCAACCACCCTAATATGAGCAATATTTGACTGAACAAGGTTATTGTGCTCAAAAGATAATTGCAGATCCATTACACACTTTGTAAAGAGCGTGAGATGTTACCCTCTGGTAGAGGTTGCCAATATGTAGCTGTAAGCCTTTGACAAAAATCTTTTTATATGCACTTTAATAAAATACTTCATGTGCAAGTTGTGAGAAATAGCAATTTACTAAACAGGTTTTTATTCAGCTGTTCTTTAATGTTGTAAATGTTGTCACTCATTGTTTTATTTGTATGTTTAATTTTATTTTATGCTGTTTTATATATTTTTCATGTAGACACAATTCAGAAACCCAGTTGTTGGAGTAATATCCTCATGTTTCAAATGCATGTTGATGTTGGCAAAAATAAAATAATAAAATAAAAGCAAATTTAAAAATGTAACGGTTAACATAAATGTACACATCCTCCTTCCAATCTCTGCTGCCTGGTTTGAGGACTTCTGCTGTAGGTTAATCAATACTTGGTTTCCTTATTGTGTGAATTTAAACACCCCATCATATCCTCCACTGACCTACTATTCTGATGTTAAAAAAACATGCATTCTCCACAGACTGCACTGTTACGACAAATCTTTCCAATGCATCTTCATTCAGTGTCTGTTTGAACTGTTAAATATGGCAGTTTGTCAGCAGCACATCCCCTTTACCACTGAGCGGCTTTAGAAATAAGCACACCATCACCTTCTCATCTTTTAAAATTCTCAAGCCCTTTTGATGTCTCAAAGGGGAAGGTCCCATTCTCATGCCTGTCTGCACTAGACAGTAATGTGTGAGAAGCATCCTGGGGTCAGTAGCTTTGGTCTCCAAGTCATTTTTAAGTATCCAGATTCCAGACAGTACTGTAGTTAATGTCTCGGCCATCATGTTTTGATGTTGTCACTTTAAACTTGTGTCCTTGGTGCATGTTGGCTGCCAGTGTGTGAAGGTTATTTTTTATTTTGGTCTTGGGTAGGGAAGCGATGGAGAGGCCGGTCCCAGGGGTCAGCAGGGAATGTTCGGGCAGAAGGGAGATGAGGGACCCCGTGGCTTCCCAGGTCTTCCGGGTCCCATCGGACTTCAGGTACAATACTCTTCTACAATTCTCCTCACACTGTAAGTCACTTTGGATAAAACACATCTGCTAAATGTACATATACAGTCACTGTTTAGCTCTATTGTGCTGATATTTATTATGAATATGTTGCATGCACAAATCTTAACTTATTAACTCAAAGATTCAACATTAAATATTATACAAGACTGGGAAAGAATGGTTGAGCAATAGCCATCTGTAAAATGATATTCAGTTATGTCACTTTAAGCATGAGTGTTTGATAGCGTCTCTTTTAGATAACATGATGTTTAAAGGTGAAGTTTATAATTAGCATTACCCATATGAGTCTTATATGAGTCATTTAATGCACTAGTCATTTAACACATAATTACAGCTTATGAAGTGTTTTAAAACCTTACATGGTTAATTTCATATTCATTTCTGTAGCCATCTGTGTGTCTGTGAGTTTTGATTCCCCAAACACCCCCACTTTACTAGCGGATCACTTACATTTTGACTAGCCTGTTTTAACAGTTGAAAAGTTTAAGCTTTTATGCATCTGTCAATCATAACACATCTTTCTGTTCACAAATGGTTTATTTCTTCTGTAATTCATAGAAAAATTAGAATGTTGACTCTTGAATGCTAATAACAGGGAGCCATAATCTGGATAGGAAGGAGAGCAGCAGCTATTTAGTTTGAAAACATTCTGCCTATTCGGTTCTTAAGATCTTTTCCTGGAAGTCTAAAGCAATAGCCTACAGAAGAAATTACACACTTCACCTTTAAGGGGATAATGAGTGAGTGAATTTCAGATGAGGAAAGAGGCTGTAACTCCGCACAGCAATATCACAAAGTCACTCAGAGCAATTGACTACTAATCAAATGTAATAGGAATAGTGATTCATCCCAACTGTGATAATTGTTTCAGCTCAGCGTCTTCTTGTAAAATAACTAAGTGGCACTCACTGATCTTCCTTGATAATGATTTTTGATGCAAAGAAATAACCATCAAGTTTTGAAGAACTTGCTAATGGGACAGATATGGATTTTTACCAGAATTTTATTATTTTCTTCAAAACAGACTGTAAATATAACCTACTAGCTTTCCTGACTCTGCAGACAGCATGTACAATTTAGAGTTAGATTTTATCACAATATTCCAACAAATATGCAGTAAAGATGTGCATTATGTGGTACCAAAGAGCTTGCCTGCCAAACACAATGACCCAGAATAGCCTTCTAATTAGGGAATATGTTGACTATGAACAATAGAGATGTGTGTGTTGGTAGAGTTGGGATATAATGATCCGTATAACGCTCAGGCCTCTTTAGTCATGCACAATTACATTGCGAAATGAACTGCTTGCCAAGCTTTGCCTCTTTTTGTGCTTCGTATTTTCGAAGCATCATCGGGGTCATACTCGCATTCATAAGCACCCAAATGCAAATGTGATAATTGCCATGAGGTTCCTTCCAGTGCTAATTACCAAAAATTGTTATATGATTAATAGTGTTTACACTGCGGCTCAAAGCTGTAAATTAATATTCAGTACTGTGAGACTGTTTGTTATTCTGAATCATCATGTTGTTTATTTGGGTTGAGGAAACATGCCATCGTTTCTGCTTTTGTGACTGAATTTTTTGCATTTCAGATGGTAAAAGATAATTAACTGGGAATGCATTACCTGGTATTTAACCAGATCTGAATTTCAATGGCTGAAAGTATACATTTGTTTTATTCAAGGGATTGCCAGGCCCACCAGGTGAAAAAGGAGAGAATGGAGATGTTGGCCCAATGGTGAGTTCATAGTGACCTCATTGTTGTCAAATATAGTGTTTTTTCTGTGCTCACAAAAGCATTGTATACAGCTCTTAACAGAATACAGTTTTTCCATTTTTCTAACTGCACAGTAATGAAACCAACATTCCTTTTTTCATAATTATAAATATGTCTATGTTGACTACTGTAATACACACACTATTATGTAAGAACACTCTTAGTGTGATTAGCTACTCATCATAAATATGCAGTCAGAAAGCGAGTGTGTTAGTTCAGGAACCGCTCTGATAGATTAATTTGTTAGAGTCTATTTATTTAAAGAACTGTAATAAAGACTTAATTGGTTAATGAATTGAATCACACTGTTTGTGCTGTTTGACATTCATTGTATTATTTCACAGCACCCAGATTCTCTGTCATTATTATTTACATTTTAATTCAGATCAGCATGCGCTCTCGTTTCAGTTAATTCAGTTTATTGTTCATCTGTTTGACAAACTGCTGTTTTTATAACAGGGTCCACCTGGCCCTCCGGGTCCCAGAGGTCCACAAGGCCCTAGTGGAGCAGATGTGAGTGAACTGTCATATAATTGTTACACACTAAAACTTCCTCTGCTTCAAAGTAAATCAGATAGATGTGAATGTTAATATTTGATTGACAGGGTGCTCCAGGCCCTCCCGGTGGTATCGGCGCACCAGGTGCACATGGAGAAAAGGTGGGAGAACATTCCATAATATTATAAAATTAACGTTATAGAATATACATTATATCCTTATTATAAATAGATCAATATAGTTCATGTGTGTTGTGTATACACACTTCTAATGTGATTTGTTTTCCTTAGGGTGAAACTGGTGAGGCTGGTAACCCAGGAGCACCAGGAGAGTCTGGTCCAGGAGTAAGTATGTGTTTGTGTTAAACATGATTTCCCAGGTGCTCTGCAGATGTATCAGACCTGCATCTAAGCTACAGACGCTCAGCGATCTGTGACTAATCTATTGACATTCAGGGAACGTACTGTTACTTCAGGAATGCTTGTTTTTATCCTTGCTCACATAATGCTAATTACCCAAAACATATTATTAGCTCAGACAGGTTAAGGTTTCTGAAGTCCTTGGATGTGAATACATTTTACCCTATTCTGCTTTATCAAGGACAAGTGAATATATTCTCACAGCTCATATGTGCTGAGGGGACTTCAACATCTTGCATCTCCCTGGGACATTATTGTGTTTACTGCCCATATAAACGACCTGTTTATATGACATCAGCATTATAAATGCTGATGTTTGTCTGTTGGTCTACATTCTGAGACTAAAGAGAACAATCTCTCGTGTTGCAGCTTTCTGCTTGCACTTACATCATGAGTTTATTGGTATTGCTTAAACTTAAGGTTAGAGGTTTGCAAACATTCCTGGCCCTAAAAATTAAATGTCAACATTATATTGTTATTAAAACGTTAAATCTCGCACCATTTGTGCTACAGCAGTGATGGAAGAAAAGTGACATCATGCAGCTACTTTGGGAGACTTTTTTGTTTGTTGAGGATTTTTGTTTGTTAAATGGTGAAATAAAAACAAGTCCCTTATTCATAGATTAGAATAGCCTACATAATTGTTGGTGGTCTAGTTGTGGCTAGTTCTGTAGTACAGTTAGTACAGTAGCACACCTCCTAGCACCCTCATATATTGCAATAAATTATTAAAAGAACTCCCATGATTAATGCAATTTTCATGCCCCCTGACTTTTTAAGTTCCTTAATAAAGAACACCACAGAACTTAATAACGGCTAGTGTCAGTGTAGCTTTGTATAGTTTAGGCCTTCAATGCATTCAATGTTGTCTTTATGGTCATCAGACACTTTATAGTTAGACATCCTTTTGGCTTTTGAATAAGTTAATAATAAGCATCATATTAATTATCATTGGAGGAAGAAAATAGGATGTTGATAATTGTTGTATTCTTTCTTAGGGACCCAAAGGTGAGGTTGGGGAGAAAGGAGAAGCTGGACCACCTGGAGCTGCAGGGCCTGCTGGAGCAAGAGGACCCCCTGGAGACGACGGTCCCAAAGGAAACCCAGTGAGTCTTGAAACAACATAAAAAAATGTCTGTACCTGAAAAGATACTTTTTAATGATTAATAATTTCTTTGTAATTTAGGGTCCTATTGGGTTTCCCGGAGACCCAGGTCCCCCTGGAGAGCCCGGTGCTGCTGTAAGTTCCTTGGAGGATCCAATATATTATTCTGTGAATTATTTTCGAGTGTCGAGTGTCATAGCAAATGTAATGAGAAAAATGTTTATTGATCAGCGTCAACCTCTGTGTGTATGTTTAATAGTGCTGTATAAAAGTGTCAGCGATAAACTAATTGGTGTTTATGCAAGTTATATGGTGCTTTTAGGAAATGAAATATAACAAAGGACAATGTTGTAATTGTTTTACACAGGGACTGGATGGCCTTCCTGGAGACAAGGGAGATGATGGAGAGGCCGGACAGCCTGTGAGTGATAATCAACTTACACTGAGGATCATATTTTATATTCAAATCATAATGAAGCTTTCTCAGTGTGATAGTTAATGTGCTGAATTTGTACACCACAGGGTCCACCTGGTCCATCTGGTGAAGCTGGTCCTCCAGGACCCCCTGGAAAGCGAGTGAGTGTCTAAACCTGTGATCCAGCAGATATTTTGTTCATTTGGTGTTATTGGTGCTAAAGGTGCTTGTTAATAAAAGCATCACTATGCAGATAAACTGACATACCCTATTGAAGGTGATATTAAAGCCATATTTGGGGATTAAAATAGAGACACTTAAGTGTGTCTTGTCTGACTTTGAGTATTTAGCAGCCAGCACCAGCACATCCTAGCAACTGCATAACATAACTGCATTCTAATTCTGTTCTAATTCTAACCAAAATACACTCAAAACACCTTAGCAACGGCATAGCACAGCCCCGGTAACTGGCCACAACACCCAAATAGCATGACAGTGAAGGTTGCACTATTGTCTTCTAAAAATGTTAAAATTGAGCTTTTTAATTGTTTTTTATGTTAGTCTGCTAAGACACACATTTTCAAAAGTTTATGAGTCTCCATAAAAGTATATATTGTGAGAAACAAATGTATTTTTAACAGATCTGAGGGACACAAACAATAAATCTTTAAAGGCAAACAAAGTCAGGATTTTATTGCATCTTAGCAAGTTGTTTCCAAGTAAGTAAAGAAGCCACGGTCTGAGAATAGCCATTCATGTAAAATCTCTGCATAGCATCAAACCTGTGTAAAAAGAAATGGCTTTATATACGTTTGCATTCCTTAAGAGCATAGCGGAGGCTGACATTTAGACAGTTCTATAATAGAATATTGACCAATGTTACTTGAATGACAGCATTGTGATAGCAGTGTGATAACCAAAAGGAAATGAAGTTGTCAACTGCAGTGTCACTGTCAAGTATTCCCATTAAATAGATTTCTCTTCGCTTTAGTGTTCTGCTGCATTTAATGCTATAGACCTTCACAGATTACAAAAGATCAGCAAGGAGATCAGTGTATGGTACCAACAGATAAATATTATGCAAATAATGAATAATGGAGTACTGTTTCAATTTACATTATTGGCCCACAATACCACAGAAATTCTCCTGTGGTCAAATTTAACCTGCTTTGAAAACTTTTGCAGAAGAATATTATTCTAGCAAAAATGGATTCCAAACTGATTTTATATTGCATTAGATTTAAAACTTAGAGGATTTGAGAGAATTTGGTTAAAATGGTTTTCTAATGTGAGATTTGTTGCCATGAGTTTGGCAGGAAACAAATTGAGATGCTGTTAATGTATGGACACGTTAGGCTTTTAGCACAAAATGCAGAATTTTCCCGTATCAGCAGAGCCGTGAGCTAATAGCAATAAAAATGCATTACAGGCCTTTCCATTTTTACCCAACTTGCTTACAACTTTAAATTGGTCTGTGCATGAAGCTGATTCATTCACCAGAGCTCAGCTTTTCTGTGTCCTGAATCTAAATGTGCACACCCATATTGATTGAAGGCTTCAGGGAAACATTTGCAGCTTACTTTGTGTTTGTGCCTACACTGCTATAAAAAACACTAGTTGAGCACTGATCTATCTAAATAATGATGTTAATGGCGTTTACAAACATGGACACGTTAATGTTTAATTTCTGGGTATCTGCTCACTCCATTAGCCATTACCGAGGCTACGTTGGACGTAAACTTTCAATAGGTCTGCATTGCTGAACATAGACTTCATAACATATATAATAGATTTTAAATGTGTACCGTATTTACATGTGGTTTTCTGGAACATGTTTGTTTCTTAAGAGATGTCTGTAAGCACCCTACAAAAATTATAGTGCTGCTAAAATTGTGACCTGGATTGTCTGAGGTTGAAAAAGAGAAAAACAAAATAAGATAGTTGGTTTAAGAAAATGTTTATTTTACCAAATTTGCATTTTTAGTAAATAAGGATAAACCTGACAAAATGTTAAAACAAGAAAAAATGGGGTAAGATAATTTAAGAAATAGTTTGTGAAAACAAGTGTTTCCTTGTTTTGCTGCTCAAACAGTTTTGCTGCTCAAGTCAACTTAAGAAACAATTTTAACAAAATTATTTTGCTGTGTATTGATTATTGGTTGATGGTTAGTGTTTGGTTTTTAAGAGGTTATTTCCTTCCTCAAGGGCCCTGCTGGTCCAACTGGAACAGAAGGCAGGCAAGGAGAGAAGGGGGCAAAGGTAAGACTATTCTCCATTTTTCAAAAAACTCCTGAACAATCAAGCAGCATGATTGATTGTTTGTATTTGTGTGTGTTAAATCTTTTGGTCTTGCACAAAAAAAAATCACCCGTTCATGCTTTTGTCTGGTGAATCCAATCACTCTTTAAACTGTTTCTGACATTCAAAACCCGCATTTAAAGATCTTACCACAACGAAACCTAATTGGATGCCAGAGCAAGTTAAGCCTGTACTCCAGAGTCAATCACAGGAAGTGACAGAAAATCTATAATATTTTTAAAGCTCTGGTTCTTCAAAATGATTTGTTGATCTTGTGTTTTATCTAACCACGACACGTCTGTGGTTATGTGGATATCACAGTTGCTCTTTTAAGCCAAGGACAGATTGCATTCAAAAGCTCAGACTACGAACATTGTACATATAGAAACTAGACACATAAATGCATGTATCTTAATGTTAGCTTTAGTTTAATTTAGTTAAAGGAAAAGTCTCTGGAGCATATACTAAGTTACAGTCATAATATTCTGTAGTTGAATGTTTTTGCATATCTACTGCTAAATAAATAACATCTGTGCTAATTACATCTCTGCGCTCACATGATAAAATTAAATAAACGCTTCTTCATATTTGTATTTGTTTAATACATAGTTGCTTCGCACCAGGGTACTCATCACCCTGTGAGGGTTTCATTTGGAATAATGACAATACAAACATGACTGCATTGTTTCCTTTGTTGCTGTTTTCTTATACAGGGAGAAGCAGGTGCTGAGGGACCGGTGGGCAAAACTGGGCCTGTGGGCCCCCAGGGACCTCCAGGAAAATCTGGCGCTGAGGGTTTACGTGGGATCCCTGGACCTGTGGTATGCTGTTAGAAAACTGTTATTGTTTATGCTATTGTTAAAACAGTGCGCAGCAATATTTAACTTTAATCATTTAGTTGTTTTAAGTAGGTTTGGAAATGTGTACATTGCATTAATATTTGCAGCTACTGTCTTTTGTTTCAGGGTGAGCAGGGACTTCCTGGAGCTGCTGGCCGAGATGGTCCTCCTGGGCCATTGGTATGAGAACACACAATATTAAAATATTCATTTTATTTACCCAGAGTAATATACATAGTATATTACATTAGTTGATTGCTTATTTGCTTTGGGACTGAATATTTATCTGTTTTGACCATGTTTAGGGGCCTCCTGGTCTTCCTGGCTTGAAAGGCGACCCTGGTTCTAAGGGTGAGAAGGTATGTTGTAACTAATTTTTAGGCAAGTTTGTCATTTTAAACATAGCAAATTTGTGTCTCCTAAATTTTTAAGGTGAATAAAACACATCAAATGACGAAAATCTGT
>JBAJNP010014678.1:0-10724 GCA_036877545.1 Yasuhikotakia modesta | reverse complement strand
TGTGTTGGTCTCATCTCACCTCCTGTGAGAGGAATGGAATAAGTTGGGCACAAATCACGTTCAGCCGCTTGGCGATCTCCGTCTGCAAGAGATATGAAAGCAAAACACAAACAATTCATTCTTTCAACCATTCATTTCAATTTATTCTTTGCAATAAAGGCAATAAAAACATGAAACTAAATCCTTAGTTTTTAAGCACAAAGCTGCGTTACACAGACAGAGTTTTAACCATAAACACTGATCCAGGTTTTAACCCTGTTTTGGACAGGAAGTGACTGTCCATGACCCAACTGAAGTGTTTTACAGACCAAAGTCTGGCTTTCTTAGAACATTTTCTTTACTTGCGACTGGCTGGTTCCTAACTGGTCACCGGTTACTGGTTAAACAGGTGCAATGATGCAACCTTTGCAGTTGTTGGGAATCCAATCCAAAGCTAGTAAATATTTTAGCCCTTCACATCTGGCTCATGCTAACGGAGGAGAGGGGGCACCTAAAATATTCATGCCCAGCATCTGCTGCTCCGTTCAGGCCGAGAGGATTGCAGCGTCCCCCCGCGAGCCTCTATCTCTGGAGGTCAGTGGTATTGCCCCACTGAGCTAACCTGCTGTCTTGGGATTTAGTTGGCTAGCAAACTTTATATTTAAGCCATCTAATACAAGCAATAAAGGTCACATTTTATTTATTCAGGCGTAACCGTCGGCAAGCGGCGGTCTTACCTGCTTGTGCATTTCTATGTTGAGGCCGTAGGACATTTCATAGTACTGCAAAACAGGAAGAGGGCGTTAAACACAAATAACCAATATTTTAACAGCTGATTACCTGCATTATTTCAGTTATTAGCACAAATACATACATATGCATGCTAAGAAACAACATGTATATTTGAGACAACCAAAAAAATCTCATAAAAGGCAGATTAAAACTGGTATTACAGGAACACATCATGACAGCTGCCTGTTGTATTCACCAGTTCTGCCAAGACCCCACACTGTTGCTAGGCGACTCCCACACAAAAAAAATTATGAGCCAAAAAGCAAAAAAAAAAAACAGAGAGAAAAAACGGATGGAGAAATAAGGGGTAAAGCCGTCTGCCAACAGCAATTTGGCGCACATTTGCGGGCACCTGGGTGCACGGCACAGGCTCTGCCGGACCCCCAGCTACGTCTGAAGACCTCCTGATTGGACGTAAAAGGAAGACGTCTGATGTTTGGAAACTTCTGGTGCTCAACAAAGTTGGTGTGTGCCTTACCATGACATAATGTCTCTGTATTTCTGTCTTCTCGGTGGCCAGTTTTTCACACTCCAACTTTAGACTGTGAGAGAGAGAGAGAGAGAGAGAGAGAGATTTAACTCAACTCAAACATGCTGTATCGGGTTTTCTTTGTGTCAAGCCAATTTGAATACAAAAAACTGGTTCCTATAATTTGTGGTGAATGATTTAAAAGATAGACTGACATTTTCATTAGAACGAACCTCTTCAATTATTTAGTTTTTTAGAAAAACTTTTTTCAAACTTTTTGCTTCGTCTAAGAGTTGACAACTTCAACTTTAGAAAGGACAGTTTATATAGCTAGATCATTTATCAACTTGGAAGGTCAAGTCGAGCACAATGCATTGTGGGAAATTTGCAAGCAGTGTTCATATTATACAGTACGCACTCCATACTTCAGTACGCTACTTTTTCAGCTCCAAATATGGCCACACAGTTTGTTTCCCACAAAGTATGCAAAAGATGTCTGTGTAAAACTGGGCTACATGGTGTAAACTCCCTAATCATCAACAAACATACAGAACGCACTCCTGATGCCGGACATGCACCCACATTAAAGCGCAATTACGGACCAAACCACCGACCACAAACATGTGCGCTTAAATACACAAACGTTTGACGGGGAACGCCAGGCCACACACGTGCAGAGACATGCATGCGCCGCAGCAGACGCAGGCAACAAAGCCCAGACTATAAAACCCACTAGCAGCCTGCTGTGGGCAGTCACAAAAATTATATCTTGGGTACTAGCGCAGTTGTTTGTGTGCGGGTGGCTGTTTGTGGGTTAGTTGTCTGAGCCGTAGGACATTTGCGAGGTAGGAGAGCTTGTGTTTGTGGAACAGTTTAGAAAGGCCTGGGCCAAACATTAGTGTAATGGGAACCTTGCGTCTAAAGACCTTTTAAATGTCGATTAGAGGCTTTTTACACAGAAAACCTCAAACCTAAACACGCTGGCCAACACACAACACAAAAGACATGCATGCAACATGTGTGACAGTCAGACACCACAAGTCAGCGTTCTTTGATATGCTACTTTCTTCTAGGTTCACATTTCCTTCTGGACCATAGTGTAACTTGACCTCGTCTAAGCGCGTTTCTCACGTAGCCCTGGAGCTACACACACCCAAACACACCTCGCCCAGCTCATCTCGCCAACTCTGTTTCCTATCCTTTAATCCAACACCAATCAGCCTCCAGGCACAAATTACAGGAGCTAAAATTAAAACCTAAGCCACACTATGTATAGCTAAGGGCTGTGTCTGTCTGATACACCATGTGTGACCGCCTTGTTCTACCGTAAGTGTGAGCGGTTCTGGAACCGGAATACAATTCTGAGAAGCGCCGTCTCAAGAATCACAAGGCACAGCCTGGTTCTCCGATCTAAAGTCTGAAATCTCAAAAACAAATTGCTTAAGAAGGAAGCATCCATTTTTTTAAAGTCAACGAGTTGTGCTTACACATTGCCTCGGGTTCAGTTCACCCTTGAGCAAAGTTTGAACCAAAACATACAACAACATTAAAATAATGTAACAGTAATGATAGCGCATTCAACACGTGAAACCAGGAAACGACACACTGTGTGAATCAGATAACAAGCGTGCAAGTGTTCAGCCCGATTCTGATCTTTTAATCTTCATGTACCAGCTAACCACAAAAACCAAGCGCTACCAAAACAACTGCAAGTTTATTTGCATCATGTTAATTTTATCTGGAGAGACAAACAATAGTTTAGCTACTGGCCTCTGGGAAAGATCTGAAGCGAATACAGTCATGACTCTACAGGCGTGAAACCAGCAGCCCTCGGAAAGGCTGAACCCTGTTTGTACGGAGGATTTCTGAGCTTATTTAACCAAACTCTGAAGGCGGGAACAGAACAGACCCAACAATAGGAATGTGGGGACTCTGCGGATTTGCAGATACTGGCATGAGGAATCAAAGCCCTGTGAAGGCATGCCAGGAATGAGGAGGGGTGCGGAGGGGGCACGGACTACTGGAGTGGATGCCAGCGCCTACCAAAACAAAATTCACACACGGGTCATGCCTGGTCTGGCCACATTCCTGGGCCTCCGAGTGCAAACCCACAAACCCACTGAATCAAAGGTGTGTGTGTGTATAAGTCCCTCAATCTAAAACTGGAACAAGCAATTCTGTTGAACACTAAAAACATTTTAAGGTCTTCCTCAGAAACGGCTAAATCTAGCTGGGTTTTCTAATGGTGGCTAGTAAGTAATTAAGCTAGTGGACCATCTTCAACCAGCTAAACCAGCAGACATCCTGTGCCAAATCCAACATAATCACCTTAACTACTACAAGTTGTTTTTCCAGCAGGGATTTGACTGGGTTATATACACATACACATACATTTATCTTCTTCATACAATTAAAACATCTTGCATCAGGGAATCTGCAAGGCTTCCATCAGGTATCAACTAAATAGCAGACCTAAGAAAATGGCTTTCGCTAATATTGACATTGGACGTCGTAGATCTTAGTGACTGTGATGCAAAACATTGACAGTTTGCCAAATGGGTTGATACCTGTGGTATTGGGTCTGCAAAAACTGGAACTCCTCCTTTATACGGTCCAGGGTCTCGGGGTAGGTGAGTTTCAGAGGTTGGGTCGAACCCGACGCCGCAGCCGATGACCCGGGGGGCGGCTGCAAAGGTGCCTGAAACAAAAACAGCAGAATTAATTTCTCAGAACATTTTCGCAGCTGCAACTTAAAGCAGTAACTTTAATTTTAACAATAAACCGTAACTTTATAAAAACAAGTCAAACGTCTGATTTTAGGGTAAACTAATACATAATAAATACAGAATGAAATGCATGTTTTAAAAAAATCGTTTCAAACAGAAATAGCGGAAGACACGGATGGCGTCTTAAAAGCACAAATCAAAATCTGTTTTGGTTCGAAGCAAATCTGCACCTGCAAAAGGCCAACAATGATGCATAAAGCAGAGGAACCGTTTCAAGACCAGTAATGAATCTCTGCATGAATCTGCTGGGTAATGGATTTTGCAGAAGTCAGACACTTCTAAGTGCTGATGAGATTCGTTTAGTGCAAACATGGTTTGAGGAGGATGGCGCTGCGGTGTGTCACTCGCTCTGAGATGAAGGACAGAGATGAAAGACAAGCTGTCCAGAATGTGAGTGAGAAAGCAATGAAAGAGAGTCAGAGAGAGAGAGAGAGAGAGAAAGAGAGAGAGGCAGTTTCATGACATAGGCCCACTGTGAAGCATTACAGACAAGTGCGTGTCCGATCACTACGGTCTTGCTAAACATGAAGGGCGCTCGCTGCCAAAAAAAAAGACCTTTGCTTAAAATTACATGTGGATTAGAGGGCACAACACGAGGACCCCATCGGGCAAGGACCACACCAAGCTAAACAAATTCCTCTGGCTCCACCAATTAGGAGCTTAGCCTCAGGGTAATGCAGACAGACAGGGAGACAAAAGCCTACGTGCTGTACAGTAGGGCCTGTCTATTCATCTCTCCGTCTCCAAGCACCTCAGCCGTCAGAGGTTGCGACTGCACCTTGCAGAAGTTCTCGTGGCATTCATCTCTTACCAAAGGAGGGAACAGCACTGAAAGGAACACGATTGATCAAACGTGAAACTGCATCGGACCCCATTACTTCAATTAGCACGGAGCATTTGGTTTCAACGCTAGCTGCATTCGGTGCCAACCATTTGCAAAGTGTCACAGGGTGCAACGAGTGTGTGACCTGCATCAACATGGGAAAACGCGACCTAAACAAGAATTGAGAATGTGATTGTTCACCCAAAAGAGAAAATTCTTATTATAATTCTTACTATATCATTTACTCATCCACGTCTTTCCAAAACCGTATGACCTGTTTTTAACATTCTTTTCTATTCTTTTCTAATTTGTTTCTGAGGAACACAAAATAAGTGATTTTGCTAACCAAACCACAGTGGCACCCATTGACTTTTTCATTTTGTGAACACAAAAACCATCACAAACCACTACAGCACAAAACCACTACAACCTGAAACCATTACAACAAATCTTTGTTTTTGTTTAACAGAAGAATAACAGGTTTGCAATGACATGAAGGCAAGTCAATGATGTAAATTTGTTAAGTAAACCATCTCTTAAGTTTAAAGCTAACCTTGGCTGAACTGGACATATGTAGCTGGAATTATTAAATGGGGGTGGTGACATAGGGAGTCACCCCAACAAGGGTGGGTTGGAGTAAAACCCTCAGACGTTGCTCAAACGAGACACTGTGTATTGTTAGTACCTCTAACGAACTCCTCTCTCCAGCGGATCTCCAGAAACGAACAGCTACAGCCTGGCAGGAAGCACACACACCACAATTACTCTTCACAGACCAAAGAAAGGGGTCTGGAGAATGGAGAGGGGTGGGGGGCATTTGATGTTGGAGAGGGAGGGAATAACACTTGGCTCTTTCCCCTTCATCCTCTTCTCCTCCTCTTTCTCTCTCCACGCCACCAGCCTCTCACTCGGACGTTCACCTCTTTTACTGAATCTTGCGTTCAGGTGCAAAGAGACTTCCAGAAGAACACCAAAAAGGCAAAGAAATCAGGCCTTGGGTGACAGGATAAGAGCAAAGATTTGGTCACACTGAGCTTCTCATGAGGCTGAAAATTTAGTAATAAGACATTCTAGACATTCTCGTTTCTAAACTGCCTAGCGTCACCACCTTCTGAAAGCCATTATTGAGGCTCTATATAGCATCCAATCCCAATATGGCGGCCATTTTGATTCAACATTCGGATAACCTACTACTAAGGGCTAAATCACCTTGCAAATCCTCTCTGGTACATTTCTCAGCAGTGATCACAAGTGTAATGACAAGTGATTGCTTCACCCCGATAGTTTTGCAATAGGATTTGTAAGGTCTTTATAAGAATCGTGGGCCACAGTAATCAGTATTTCAACAAAATGCAGAGTGGATTAATCCAATTTAATCTCTTTGATTGTGCCAAGGTCATGACTCAAACAAGACTTTAGCTTCAGTGTGGGGTAAAAAAAGTGTCTCCGTGAAATTATAGCTTGAGCAGTTTAACTTCTATTAAAAGACCAGTATGCAAACATTAAAGGGACGTCCAAATCTATTCTTTTACATGCTCCTACACGCACCAATTTATGGAAAGTGTGAGCATGCATACAATGTTTTTCCTATAATTTCATGTTGTGTTGCATCAAACCATAATGACCGCCCAACTTCTCTTGCCTACATTCTTACCAAGACAAAACAAGGAAGACACTGGCAAACGCCACAGCCAAACACAACACAGAATTGCCGCTTCTGTGCCCATTGGGCTGTCCAGACCACAGCTGTTCTCAGAGGTCTGGCCCAGGGACATACACATCTCCCACATGGCCTACGCTCAAGTGAAAAAGTGCATCCAGCCAGCGACATCCCAGAAGCTGTCAACACGATGTCCTGACCTTTGATAAACTTGTTTCTCTTTTCACACACAAATCAAAAGGATGAACCGAGCACACGTGTTTTTCATTCCCAGAGAAAAGTTACAATACCTAATTTGGAGTTCTCCAAACTTTCTTACTCTTTGCTGCGTGTTCGTGTAGAACAGTATAAATGTTTTATACTCTGTTAGCCTTAACAAGTGATGCTTTGGAGAACCAATATGCTCAGTAATTTTATCATGCTTTTAAAAAAAATAATTAAGTAAAACATTAAAATAAATATCCAGCCTTCAGAAACCAAATTCAGACCAAAAACAAACACATTAGAACTTTCAATATTCATTAAACAAACCAAAGAAAAACCTGTTTCAGGATTATGCAGAACCAGGCGATGCTTCCTGCAGACATGTTTGTAGTTCAGGCATCGTTTATAAACTCTCTAGACTACAGTGTCAACAGCCACCAGCCATTTGCATTTTAAAAACCTCCCTGGGAATCTCGTTTCATTGATCCTGAACCCCCCAGCAGCATCAAGTTTTAAGGAACGTCCCAGTCACCCCTTTGCTAGGAAGAGGGGGGGTAGTAACAGGCACCTGTTTCATTAACATCACAATTTTTTTCTGTTCCTTCTCCGCGAGCTCGTTATTCAGATTTCCCCGCTGTCAGGATGCATTAGCAGCCCCAACATACCGGCTTGTCAGCTGCGGTAATTGCTCTAGATGCCGCCTTTTTCCTTCTATTTTCCCCGGAACGCCGCACTTTTCCTAATGACTTTTGTAAACCTGACTCGGAATGCTTCACAGCTGAGGGTGTCAAGCGATGGCCAAATTGCGGGCCATGCCCTGACTTCACCCGGATTCTGGGACCACTGGAAAGTCATAGAGGAGGACAAATACCTCACATAGACAGGATGATGTCAAACCTCCGTAGGGTCAGCAGATCTGTCTAGAGACCCGATTTGGGACAAATGAACAGGTGTCAGGAACTGCCCAGAGTTCATTTGCATTGCTCAAGTGCAATGTAAACAGATGTGCGATCATGTTTTCTCTTTTACCTGAATACAGAAACTCTGTTTAAGAGTTAAAATAAATACTGCTGTGACTCTCGCTCTCAGCCTTAAATCAAACTACGTACAACAACCACTTACTCTCCGTTCAGTGTTAGAAGCACTTAAAAATTGACTTTTTAGCATGGAAAATTGTTGCCTTGGTTAAGAGGGAAATTTTTGACTAAAGTCATTGACATACCATCATAAACATGAAAAGGTTTCGCATCGAATTGCTCATTTTAAACCATTTTGATGTAATAACCTTGTTCACAGATTGAAACGTCTGTTCGTGCCCCATCAAGAGAGATTTGCTCATTTTTGACTAAACTAAGGCCTAATCTCAGATCACACTACCAGTTTAACACCATGTATCCAATTTTCTAATGGGTGTTATTTAGTCAGGTGTGGATACACATATTTTTGGTCCTTGTACAGCTTTAGTCCAACTAAAGACACACAATTTCTTCCAAAACAGACATTTTCTCATGTCAAGGGCTGTTCAAGCTTAACTGAAGGACATCGGACCACCTAAAATGTGTGTCCGAGGAATCTCTGGGTTTGGACCAATAGCTTAAGCCGTAAACTATTGTAAAGCAATAGCTTTACAGTACGGCTAAACAGGGGTGAAACCTTTTACCTATGGCATACAACCCTCATATCACGAAACCACACGCCCCAGTGGGGTCTAATTTCCATCCCTTAGGAAATGAATGTCAAAGCATTCTTAGTGAAGGTTGGGGGCAGTGGGGGTGTACGACGGCCGTAGGGAAATCTCAGAAATTTTAACACATAGATTAAACCTTAGCAGACAATAGATAAAACCTTACAATGCAATGCATTTAGTGACGACTGACACACACCGAGGCCAAAACCAGGTCCCACATCGCCTGCAACAACACACACAAGAAGCAAAATTAACAGTTCACTTTAATATCTATAGCTGGTGACGCTGAGGGCCTGATGACGCAACACAAACTATGACGCAATACAAACTATGATTTATGACACAAACATATGAAAGATGACAAAACTCTGATACACAAAAAGTAGAAACTTACAACGCCAAATACTGTACAACCAATAGCAAGTAAAAGGGATGTATTGTAATTTAAGGCTACGATATAAACAAGTAACTTTAAAGAAGCAAAGCTGATGTATTACAACATTGATCCATCGTTTCCAAAACAACATGCAGAAAACACATGAAATGCACGTTTCTGTGTAGCTTGTTTTTGATGCAATCCCACCCTCACTATCAAAACCACCTACCAGACCAACAACAGCAAACAAAACGCAAAAGTTGACCCAAACCCGCAAAACAAAGGGTGTAAACAAACAGGAAACAAACGAAAGCGCATTGCGCACCCAGCAGGCGCTCATCTCTGGCAACTTACCGGGGGTCGGTTCTGGGGAAACATTGTAACGGGTTCGGTTCGGGTATCTTCTTATCCAGCGTCGCGTTGGACCTTTCGGGAGAGTTTGGGGGTCCTTTTGCGGGTCTCTGGCCCGGTTCGGCGTCGGCTCAAGCGTCCCTTTGTTCTGCTTTATCGCGCAATATAATAAGATGCGCCCGGTCCAGTTTCGGGTCCTTCAACACGACGCACCTCCAGATATCAGGACGCACGCGCTGGGCCTCCGGAACCCCCCGAACCGATGCGTTTTACTGATGCAAATAGTGAAAACGGACGGGCAGCTATCGGACCGCTCTTTGTCTCCCGTTCCGCTCCTCCCGCGACCCCGTGCGCTCTCTCCGCGCCCGCTGCTGCCTCTCGGACCCTCAGCTGGTTTTCAATGGGACATGCGAGGTGTTTTCCTAGAGGAACGTACCTCCCCCCCCCGTCCACCGAAATAAGGGGTTTGGCTTGCGACGGCAACCAGACGCGGAGTTCAATTCTCGCGTTACGCTCGGATGTTTGTTTGCACGACGCATGGATGCATGTTTTAGCTGTTTTGTTTGTTTACGCGTGTGCAAAATGCAATAAAAGCAAAATACGCGTGTGATGCGCATCCAAACGCTTTAAGTTGTGACATTTGCCGCGTGTGATGTTTATTTATACGCCTCTGCGGGCTGTTGGCAACCTACTATCACATCGTGTAACAACTTTTACGCACAAGACTATTTCAATAGAAGATAAGGATGCAGGTCACTATACAAGGATTGAATGAAACTCCACGTGGGGCTCGACCCAGTCGCGACCGACGCCGGCCGGGGTGGCCAATCGACACCCGGAACGCCCCACGTGGGGCGCGCCGAGCGCGAGCAGATTGGTGCGCGTCGCCGTCACGGAGCGCGTGCGTCCATCAGAGCGACAGATGACGTCGTTTAACCCTTTCGCTTCCGGTTCGGTCTCGATCCGAATCGGATCCTCTTTGTAATGTAAATGCATTTTTCCTCCCTCTTTTCTGTATTGATTTAAATCGCCTGAGGACTCCCATAAAAGACCAGAGGTTTAAAACCAAGGCCCGTTTCCATTATTATACCATCACTCCATATTTATCAATACAAATAAATACTCTTCAATACTACAGATATTTACTTAATACTCTGATCGTGCTGAAGATACCTGGACATTCATTTTCTGATCCATAATCATATATCCTCCGAGTTTCTCTTGAATTGCAAGGAATCAACCATCTTGGATTTGCTCTTATAATAAGATAAATGGTGGAAATGCTTTTCAAACACAGTATATAAAACTTTTCACTGCATTTCACTGTAAGGAAACACAAACGCAGGAGGCATTTATTAGTATTCCGGTGGCACGATCCCTTTCCTGGGTTTATAATTAGAGAGGCAGATATTGGAAAAGCAATTTTCCCAATGTTGAAATCACTACCTGGCAGCAGAACGGCTGAAATGCACAAAGACGGGATGCGGAGAGGGAATAGAGGGATGGAGGGATCTGGTTGAAAGAGAGATACTGGTTTAAAGGACTGGGACGGACATTATTGCTGTTTTTCCCATAAATTTTAATGCACAGGGTCCAG
>JBAJNP010014677.1:0-10724 GCA_036877545.1 Yasuhikotakia modesta | reverse complement strand
CAAGTTAATGTCTGAATACCTTTCATCTGTGCAATCCCCATATATGATTAAACCTTGCCTGAAACTGCATATATAAGTTTCATACTGTGTCTTGAGGATAATCTGCATGTACTTCAGAAGCAAACTGAGAATGGAGTTAGTGAGTGGACATCCCTGCTGTAACTCTCTGACATCATCTGGGGAGCTGCTGACCTTAAGGAGAATGTTGTCTAAAACCCTGAAACTGTCTGCCAGCCCTAAAGCCTCAAGAATTCTGAAATCACCTTGTGGTTGTTGTTTGTCTTTTTTGTCCTCGCTCCAAGCTTTACACAGGGCTGATAGAACCTTTATTAGGAAGGTCCATTTGAGTGTTACTGGGTTTTTTTTAAACCTCACAATGTAACAGTTGTTTTTTGATTGGCTCTTATTTTCAGGAGGCACCAGTTGCAGCATATTGAGACGTTTAGCCAGGATCATAGTAAATATCAGATACCTCACATTGAAGACCTTTCTGTTACCTGATACAATGGTGTTCTTTTTGAAATCCTTAGATATCTTTTCAGAATTAAGCAAAGTATTGAAAGATTCTTTTAAAGTTTCTGAATATTTTTTGCGATGCATCTTGTATGTTTGTATGTTTATTCCATCAGGATGCTCCTGCTGAGAGTCAGTCAAAGAGTTGATCGCACTCAGGATTTCTGCCCCATTAATCTGTCCTACTGTGTCATCTCTTCTATATGTACATATGGAGTGAGAAAGCTTTAAAACTACAGGGTTGTGATCTGAGATTTTCCTTGTGTCATTCATATCAATTGTTATTGGATTTGTATACCAAATGCTGACTTCACTCACTCGTTCTATGACGTTATCAGGCATGAGGAACATGTCTAATCTAGAGAAGCTTCCCAAATGCTCCTGAGAGTGTGTGAATTTTTGTTTTGTTGGATGTGAGTGTGCCCATGTGTCCATAAGACTAAGGGAGCTGGTAAATCTCTCAAATAAATATCTCAGTGGTGTATGTCCAGTTGACTTTTTTTGATCGAGTGTAAGGTCCAGAACTGTGTTGAAATCACCTCCAACCACAAGCACCCCCTCAGCTGTTTCCCTCAGGTACTCCTGCAGTCGGTTTAGGACATCTTTGTCGTCTTTGTGATTGTACACATTAACAAGAGTGAACAGCTCACCATAGAGGCAACAGAAGAGTACGAGATACCCTCCACTATAATCCTCATCATGACTTATGTACTTAAATGGTACATCCTCTTTTATTAGGATGGCCACTCCTTTGCTTTTAGAGTCATAGACTGTGAAGAAACATCTCCATCCTGTAGTGTGAGTTTCAAATGTATTTAAATTCTCAGATCCGATATGTGTCTCCTGCAAAAAAACAATTTCAGCATCTTTTACTTTTAGCTCTTTAGTAACATGACATATCTTTCTGGTTGAGTTTATTTTTGTCAAAACCCCATTAACATTCCATGAGACAAAGCAAAGTGGTTTTGTTTCAGATGGTTCCATGACTGAGCAGATGTCTTTGGATGTGGAGTCTGTAAAAAACCAAAGTACAGAAAAAATACAATAGACCCCAATTAATGTTCATTCAATAGACATAATAAATAAAGTAAATAAACATAAAATTAGCAATATTTTAGTATTTTCTCTACTAAACAAATTTTATGACTCTAAAAGCATTATGTTGTGTGTTTAAATAAATACAATATTTTTTAAATTAGATGAAAATTTTTAGATAATTAAAATTAGATAATTAATATACCAATTGCTATAGTATATAAAAAAATTACAATTCACAATTAATTTTTTTGCCAAGGTTATTGTTTGCTTCTTTTACAAGACAGGTTTGGTTTTTAACCACAAATACTTTTAACTTTTTCTATATTTACATGTTGTAAGTCCTTAGGAAATCATCTAATATAGATATTTTATTTGTTAGTGAAAAAATGTATGTATCTCACCTTGTAAATTCTCTGACACCTCTGGGATTATGTAAAGTGTTTTGATTGCGGACAGGTATATATACACATTTTTCTAAGGCTAGAAAACCACGTCACTGTTAGGTGGGGCCTTTTTTTAGTAACTCTTGTTGCTGTTACTAAAGACTTACTAATGACTTACAGTAGATGTAGAGTTGTAAGTGCGCCACCCATAACCACAAAACCACTGAGACATTCTTTAAAATATCTTCTTTAGTGTTCCAAAGAAAGAAAAAGTCACATAGATTTGGAATGAATAAATAATGAAAAATCCTTATTTAATGAACTATCACTTTAAAGCACTTTAAAGAGATGTGATTTATCAAGGATTTATAAGTGATGGTAGGGTGGGGTGGCAGTCTTTCTTTTTGTATCTGTATTGTGTTGCCACACCTGTGACTTCTGTCTTTGTTAAATGTGTTCATTTTATCACCCTTTTATCACCCTCTTCTTGTTGCTTCTTCACAGTATCTGTATTTGTGCCCTATTTGTCCAGTTCAACTGTAACTGTTAACGTTAACTAGTAAGTGACTGTAAAATGTATGGTTAGCAATGTATATAACATGAGAACACATGTATTTGTGTCTTCTGTTTGTGACTGTAGCGCAATAATTTTAATTAAACAACATCATGCTGCTTGTTTGCTAATAACGAAGTTGTTCTAAAAGTATCCAAGTTAAGTTATTTATAACCAAGAGGTTTTTACAGAATTAACTGTTTTCTTGTCGTTTATATGTTTTAGCATGATCTCTTCAATTTCATTTGTAAATGCACGTAATATTATATAATAGGATGAATGTGTAAGAAAGAAATGCCACGTCGTGCCACTGTAACAAGAATGGAACAACCTTATAGAGTGACGCAGGTGATTAAAAAGGTAACAAGTCAGTGCAGTTTAATAACCCTGCAGAACAATGAAACATTACAAACTAACATTCTGTTGAGGCTGACAATACTGGTGGCACAAAAGCACAAATAATGGGTATCATGACGTGGGTCAACGTAACTGGTATTTAACTTTGTTTTAAACATACACAGTATGACAAGCAGTCAATGCAATTTTATAAAACCTCAATAACTCGTTTTCTTTTTGGCAGAGAATCAACTTGAATAACTAAGCGCTTACTGTCCATTTGTTACTTCTGTTCTTTGTCTTGTATATCTGGGATGCTAGAATCCTATTATAATCTAATAAAAAGCAACAGGAAATTAAGTCCAAAGTAAAACCTGCTCTTGCTATAATTTATACCTATAAATTATATGGATTTTCGTTGGCTGACTGATTTACAGACCGGGAAAAGGTCGAAATTTTGCGTGAATACAGTATTTATTGTAGTCTTCTTCTTACTAAATGTACAAATGTGCGACTGCATCGCACCCATGAGGCCGAAATGGGACATTACATTCCTTACACAGCATGTAGAGTCACTGGTGGACATAACCTTCCCCACAAATTGAAGAACGTGCTTTTATCGTTTATTCTACAGTAATTTGGTTATAACTGTTAAACAGTACAACTCAACAAATATCAATATTAAACTGGTCAAACTGTGAAGATAAATTCTGAATATGTAACAACAAAACATTAGGTGTTTGGAAAGTAAAATTCATTGATATGATTTCTGACACCATTTTACTTATTTTAAAATAAAACTTTTAAATACATCATACAGTTACATGTAAAGTGTCAATCATTCACACACGCAGACACGCACACAGACTCTGTTCCTTCCAAATGTTCTCAGGTAATCTGCCATTAATAATGATGTCATTAGAGAGGTCATTGATGACATCACGCCCTGCAGTTGTGTTCCTCCTCCTTGTCTTCCAGCAGGTAGGCAGGTCTATACCGGGTCACCCCCCTCCCATCCATCGCTTTCAGGGAAGGATTTCTGCAAGTGATATCCATACTGCCCACGGATGTGTACCTATGGGAAAGAGAGATATCAGGGCACAAGTTAATCATGAAGGTGGTCTGAAGAATGAACACATACAGTGTTCTCAAGAACAGTATGTACCTTGCAAGTGTTTCTCATTTAAGTAAATATATTTAAATTATTAAAGTAAAATGAGTAAAAGAAAGACAGAGAAAAGGACATAGATTAAGATGTGTGCATTTTTTATTTTATAAATGTTATAAACCGCAGCATGTCTGTTTGGATGCATTTACACTGTAGACTTCATGCACAGATTTAACCTGAACACAGTTTATAATTTTGTCCTGCAAGCTGATGTGTTTACATTAAAGTGCTAGTTCACCCCAGTATAATAACTTTTCAACAAACTCTGGACAGACCTGTGCAGAATATAAGAAAATGTAATAATGCTGACATAGTGTGTTTACATACAATGGAAATAATAGGGAACAGAGAGTGCTAGTACTAAGAAGAGCAAATACCCAGTACTAGAAATACTGAAAAAGTATTTTAATAGAGAAAAATGGACTTATGACATCACTAATATCGCTAAGTCACAAAAGTAATGTGAATCCTGAGTCATTATCATTCTCAGAACAAGCTGTACTCGTGTCTTTGCATAAGCATTGCTGATGGGATGATAGAGTTGCTACGTAACCATCTCAGAGAGTCTCATTCATCATCTCTCGTCTGTTTCTGCTGCCAGCTTACACAAGAATGACTGGGAGACATGACAGTGATTTAGTGACCGTGGAGTCAGTTCACAGACTGCAGGACAGGTGTAAGATGGTCATAAACATTTTATGTTTTTTCCAGATTTGGAAAGAGAGTTTGTAACTTGTGGCTTTTAAAAATGTTCACCTGGAGCTGAATTACAGTAATTATGATATGCATAGTTTTAACAACATCAATTATCATTGTGATTAATATCACAGTTATTGTTTATACTAATATATAATTGTTTATAAGTACCTTCTGGTAACTGTTTTATTGTGACGCCTCTAGCAGGAAGCAACTTTGGATTTAGATGTTTCTGAAGTTATATGTGAATGTGTTTATATTGTTTGCATGTGAGTTTGAAGTATTGCCTCACCAGCAGTGGGTTGACCCTCATGTAATCAGGCCAGCCCAGGTCTGTAGGACAAAAGTGTCAGTGATGGTCTGTAGGTCAGAAGTGACATGGTGTCAGTGTGTGTGAGTAACGGTCGGTCCGCCTTGTTCCCATCAAAACTCTGTACTCCTTTCCTGAACCTCGCTGAGTGCTTGTCGAATTCTGCCCTTCACTAAGATCAGCTCCAGGTCATACCTACAAAACACAGAGCACTGACGTATAGCACCAGTAGGCTGTCACGATTTGAAGAAGTGAGTTAGTCAAGACAGTTCACTCACTGACTAGTGCCGGATCCCACTACAAATATCTTGTGGGTAAACTGATGATTTTATTACAGTAGTATTAATAATGTGTTCAAAGCTTATTTTCAAACACTTCATAACAATTCATAAAATGTGTCAGAAAATAAACACAAGTTTTGATCAAAAGGGATACATTTTTATCAGCCAAACAGTTCTGGGAGGGATGCCAGAGGAAGCAAGTCAACTTTTACACTTCCAGATTTCTGTGATCTCCTTAAAATCATTTTTTTCCTGTTTTGTTATTACAGCTTAAACAGGCATGTTTTCTTACCTTTTAACTGTATCCTGCAAGAATCTCTACATTTCTGGAAAAGGAGAGACAATTTGAATATACAGGGCCTTTACTTTTTCTTTACATTCTGGATATTACCTAAGTGTGTGAAAGAGAGAGAGTGAGCGACAGAGAGAGATAAAGAGAGTGTATGGGTAGGGTGTCATGTTCATTACTGAACCACAGCAGAAATCACCCCCCCCCCCCCCACTAAACCTCCATGTGACACAGAAAAACTAATCAGCAACTGTTGGTCAAACTGACTTTAACAGCTGCAATTATCTTAGCATGAGCTTGAATATCTGCAATACTTCAGCTATACAATGATAAACAAATAAACAGTTAAAAGGACATGAAATCCAAGAGTATATTTTCACTAAACTTCTTGTAAATGGTACAGAAACTGTTCTCCAAATGCCTCTTCTTTTGGTGTTTTGTAATTTATTGAAATAACAATTGAACATTTTGTGTGGCCAATGCACATATTGGAGGGACATCCATTATTTCCAGGAAAACAAAGACCGAAATTCTGAGAAAGCATAACAAACAGCATAAAAACAAACGCAATATTTCTTCATCCTTCATCCACAAATTCCCTTTTCTGTCTGTTTCATTTCCTTTCTTACCGTTTGAAAGCCGCATAATATAAGTGCAGTAGAGCTGTGTAGTCCTTGCCACCATGCTGTCTCAATGGTCTTCAATGCTGTTGCTACTTTCTGACCCGGCAATGAACCTACAGAGCATTCAATAATACAGTTCAGTTCAAATCTTAGTTCGTTTAGCAAGGTTACTCTCCTCTCACTTACAGTAAATTGATATTTGAAGTGTTAAAGGTCAAATATGTCTGTCACAACAAGCTATAGAACCAGCTCCTATATATGCTTAAAATTAATGTCAACACACCCTTCTTTGTGCCACATTTGTACTGTCTAGACACCTTTAACTAGCCAATCAGACAGCCTGGCTTAATGTTTTACTTGTCTTTCACATCTTCTATCTCTCTTGTTCTCTCACTCACCTCTGTTAGAGAGCAAGTACACCTCTTCAGTCGTGACTGACACCGGGTCAGTGATGAGTGGTACCACGCTTTCTTTTGGTAGCGCCTCTATCAGTTAAATTCATGCCTGTTCCACTTCATCCACACTGTTTGAGTCGAGAACCAATCGAACATGATGATAATTACTCAGTCTGGGTAGGAACCCAGAGAGACATGTCTGCCCCAATCCACTTGCAGTTTTGTCAGAACCGGGGTTATCTCTGTTTCATCTGAATCTACAAATACCTCACAACTGTGAAAGGTGGTTTCAAAACCTGAAAACATATGGGTAAGTCCATGAACTGTTCCAGCAGAGAGGGGATGCCAGGAAACATGTATACGTTGTGGACACTGACTAGTGGATAGCTATTTGGCCGGCCTGTCTGAGAGTCCGCCAAGTTTGCAGCACAGGAAACCACTGTTAATATTACCAGTGTGAACCTGGAACATAGATATATAAACAAAGTTATTTAACTTAATGCTGATATAACAAACAATTCAAGATAAAATCCAGATAGAACTATCAATGTAATATCATCAAAAAATACCCATCAAAGCTATTGTAACTTCACCTTGAGAATTTCATCTCCTATGATGAGAATAGCTGCTGTGACAGCGCCACCCTTCTCTATGGAGGAGGCATTGCAGTTCTGGGCCATTTGGCTGATTTAAGTTCCATCTTGCTGAATCCTCGCAACTGCTTTCCCAATCTGAGGCAATGCCTGCTGCATTCAGGCCAAAAATAGTGACATTGGAGAAAATCATTAAAAGTTGAAATAGAATAGAGATCTGTTAGAGTTAGAGTCTGTAAGGAACAAGCCAAAAGTCACAGCAATAAAAACTTCAATTTACAAATGCATGCAGTCAGTATGGAAATTTACTATATCAAATTAAATTCAATATATCAAAATATATTTAAATATATTATTACATTTTGATTATTCATACACAGAAAAAACAGCACAGTTCTGTTTTTTGATTCTAGATTTCTGTGGGTTCTTTAAGACAAATCAACAATGTGTACCTAATCATTAGTGTAAAGACAAACTAAAGAACACACGCCCCAGAACTAACTTTAACTTTAATAAGCTTCTTGTGGCTCCATAATTATAGCTGAGTAACACAAGCAGTGGTAACTGTTCTGATGTTTGTTTACATGTCTTTAGCTGAAACACACAAACACATACACACGTTCCTCTCTCAAATATTTTGCTTCTCTACCTGTGAGACAGGTAACTTAATGTGGCTGATTTCACTACTCTATTTACTTTAGTGACAGTCACAGTGTAATAAGATACGATCATGTGTGGTGAAGGTATTGTTACAGTCATGAGTAATGTTTCACATATCCATGCCATTAAAACCTCACAAAAGCCATTGCTTAAATATGCTATTAGCCACAAATGACCAAACTGAGCCATGATACGGTTTGGAATAGTTAAGCTTTCCATGGATTGAGTGGGAGATGTTGTGAAAGACTGTAACTTACCCTGACAAACGACCCCGGTTACATAGCAGTAAAGAAACATGTCTGCCACCACATGTCACGTGATATCCATTGGCAAATTGCAGTAAGCCATGGCGTTGCTTCCCTGATGCATTGACCAATCGGCGTCAAGAGGGCGGGAAGATGAATTCATAATCGGAAGTGTGGCGCTACGGCGCAGTCAAGTGTCAAGCGTTAAATGCAGTGCGACAGACACAGGCAGATTTATCGATAAACTGGTTTGCCAATCGCCATAACAAAAGAAGAAGATAAGCAGATTTGTTTAGGCACACTTTGTTTTAAACGTTGTATCTTTATAATTTGCATATACGGAAGCGCAGTCTTTATTAATACCAACTTTGTAATAGCTGTATCGCCTTGTTCATAAGATCATATGAAAATCCTTTCAATATTGAAACGGGAGAAATATAGTTTAATTGTAAACACATTTTGTTAATCACATTACCTAAAAAGGCAGATATAAAAATATATGTTGTACACTAGATAAATAATGTACTTACTAAGTAAATACATTTCAGCGGGTGCTTATCTTACAAGACAGTGATCCTGGAAATACATTATGCATCGCAACATAAAGGAAGAATGTAAATAAATAGTGTGTAAAACACGTTAAACTTTGTTTAATTATCAAAGAAAAAGGGAAGAAAGGAAGGAAATGAGAAAATACACAGTGGGTGTGTTTCTTCAACTCTTAGGCACATTATTAAACGTTATTTTATTTAACTTTTAATGACCACAAAAGCCACAAACGTCTGGGAAAGTCCGCGAATGAGTTCACATCCTGATTTATGGAAATTCACTTCACACGTGTGAACGTAGTAAACAAGTCTAACAGCGCCAGGTGCGGGCGCTCTCGTGGACGCCAAACCACATGACACAAGCCAGCCACCAGATCACGGAAGTGCGACTTTTTTGGACCGTGGAAAAGGGGGTAGTCTGGGGGAGGAACGGAAGGCAGAGCCGAGAAGAAAAGTTTCATGACATTTGTCATACTCGATGGCTGAATGAGCCTGGCGAGACAGGGCGATTTATCCGTATCTGGAGCGTCTTTGTTCATCACATGTGATACTTTGAAAAGTTGATCTCAACAGAGCTTAGAAGAGCCGGACCGGAATCGAGGGGCCAAAAGAAGCGAGTCGGTAAGTTCTGGCAAAAAGTTGACCACAGACTTGACTGCATGATCCGGGACAGGAATTCACACTGCTGTTACTGAAACGTGCTTGAATGGTTGTGTTCAGTGAAAGTGAGTTTAAACTTGTTAAATCGTATTAACTTTTGATCCAGTCAGACTTGACGTTACGTCTGTTTCAACAGCTTTAAACGTCTTTATGAACGTCTACACGGCCTGTATTGCTGTTTTTTATCATTAAAAGACACTTTGTAATAGGTGGTTAGTTACTGTAAGATCCCAAAATAAGTTATTTTCACGAATCGATGTTGGTTTGTAATGGCTTGTAAGCTAGTTAGGACAGATTTAACTGTGGTGTAGGTGGGTGGATTAACTGTGTTTGCGTTATATTTTGTATATATTGTATTGTTACAGTCGTGATATTAGGGCCATTAATCACGCAGTGATCTCACCAGCTGCGAATCCTACAGCAGCGTGAGCTCCTATCTGCTGCACGAGCAGCTGTCGCGGACATTTGGGGCAACACAAATGGTGATTCGGTCCAAACATGAGGGACAAGTCCGTGTATTCCTATCACACCAGACCTCTGACAGTGACATCTGAACCAAGCTGTTCGTGAGAACGAGGTTATTCAGTCATTTATGAAACAATACATATGATGTAAGTTCCAGGAAACTGAGTCAGTATGTTGTAGATAGTGTGATTGTAGTTGAAATCCCATTGCTATTTATGGATAGGCTCAGATGAGTATGTAAAATGTTTAGAAAATGTTTATTAACATGCAGCATAAAGCCAGGACACCTGGCTTTTCTCTATTGTATTTTGCATCATGCCCTTAAGGCCTAAAACAGAACAACACCTGAGAGCATTTCACCTGCTTGTTTGTCAACAAACCCTCACAAGTGCACTGACTTCCTGCTCAGGTTTTGAATTAAGCGACCTTACGCTGTTATGGACACAACTTTAGGATCTTTTCAGCCACTTTTTTTGTAAGAAAGTTAGTTTACTCAAATAAAAACGATAAATGTTTTACATTAAATTTCATTTTGTTCTGCACACAGAACTATCCTTTCAGTATTGAAGTCAGATCAGTTATGAACCTGTAATTTATTAACTCAACCATCCAAATTCTGTGGGGATTAATGTAACGGTAGCCAGTCTGTATTCAAAACATAGTACAGTAGTACTTTTCTGTACTATGTACTATCAGTTGCTTCTAAATCATAGTTTACTATTATATTCATACTGTAGCTGAATGATTGACAGTGTTGCCATGACAGAGTCAAACAGGATTTGTGATGAACTGACAGGATTGCTTTATTGCATCGCTCTCTTTTCTTCCAAGTGGATATGTTATCAGCTCGCCTGCAGATGACGCTAACTGGTGAAGGAAGCGCTGGATACCACATCATTTCACCTGATTAGAAACAGGATGGGCAGGTTGACAGTTAAAATTATTACTTTTAAATTGACTCTTTGAGA
>JBAJNP010014676.1:0-10725 GCA_036877545.1 Yasuhikotakia modesta | reverse complement strand
CAGACCCGAGTTTTTGCTTCCACAACCACCCGGGCAGCAGCTCGCTTGGCCTGCTGGTACTCATCCGCTGCCTCCAGAGTCCTATGAGCCAACCATGCTCGATAGGACTCCTTCTCCAGAGTAGAAGAGAGTCCAACCTCTTCCAAGGAGTTGGGTTCCAGAACCCCGGCTGTGCGTAGAGGTGAGCCCGACTATCTCTAGTCGGTACCGCTCAACCTCACCCAACAGCTCGGGTTCCTTCCCCCCCAGTGAGGTGACATTCCATGTCCCAAGAGCCAGATTATTTGACCAGGGTTTGGATTGTCCGGGCCCCCGCCCAGGAATACTAAACCCAACTTAAAAAACACTAATTAAAAAGACAATTAACAACAGGTGAGACTAATTAAACAAACAAGCACAGGAACATGCACACACATGGAACAAACCAAACAGACAGTCCAAGGAGGTGTGGCCATTTCAGCATGGCAGATATATTTAGTCAATAATGGGAGGGTGAGTGGGAGGGAAATGTTGATCCAACACCATAATACCAGGATACATGTCCATGGGAATCTAGACTCGCCCCTAGCACTTGTGCAGTGGGCGAAGACTCCCACTTCTTGGTCATCAACAGCAAGCTCCACTGCCAGCTTACGCACCTCAGAGGCGATCCTCAGATCTGTCGCACTCTCCTGCGATAGCTCGTCTGTCGCCTGAGGCTCAAACTATCCATTAGGGGTGGGCTCGGGCTATGGCTCTGTACTCCGGGATGATGGAGGGCTAGGTACTGGGTCTGTCATCATTCTCAATGGCCACAATGGTCATAGGGGATCCAAAGGATGCCAGCACCCTATGGATCATAGCACTGTTTAGTTGGGCATAAGACAGGTAGCAGAAAGGCAGGATAGGGTAATCTGTAAACTCAGACAATGCTAAAAACAAAAATAAATAAAATAGCTACCGTGGTCCTCGAGATATTGTTCCGCCTGTTCCAGTGTGAGGACGCGAAACAATGGGATATTCATATCCATGAAGAACAAAACAAACAAACAAACACTGGACAAAAATAAAAATATTAAACACAGAATTAACTCACCTCTTACATTTAGGTCTGTTGTTCTGTATTATGGGCACTTTTAAAACCAGGCTTGAATCAATGTAGAATCCAAACAACATGCTTCAATACAAATAATCCAAAAATAATACAGGCAAAAACATAGGACACCCAACAAAACTTTAAAACCAGACTGGGAAGACTAAACATGAACCAACTTATACAGAAACACTAATTACAAAGACAATTAACAACAGGTGAGACTAATAAGACAAACAAGCACAGGAACTCCAAACATGGGCACATGTGGGATAAACCAAACAGACAGGGGTGTTACACTTGGAAGGACTATATTATAAAATATTGTGCAGTTTTATGAAGCTTCTACCAAGTGTCTCGCTTGAATGAAAGAACTGCCAGATACCCAGAAAAGCATTCTTTAGCGGCATCATCAGGACTGACACTTGACCTGACCTGCTAACAGAATAAAAGCCTCTCTGATAACTTGACCAAATCCAGACCTATAGACATGTTTGCTTGGGCTGTCAGTCAAGTTGCATGGTCAATAAGAATAGACAGATGACATTAATTGGCAGTAGTGATGGAAAGTTGATTCTTTCAAGAGATTCGTTCATTTTCAGTTTAGTTTAGATTCGTTTACCGATTCGTTCATTAACCATTTCTCCAAATGACACATATATACACAAGCAGCGGACGAAAAAGTCTTCAAAATCTTATGCATTACGTCTACGATTGAGTGAACGATTGTACTGTAGTTAAAGACTGTATTAAACAAAAAAATCGTTGAAAAAAATCGTAGTTGTTTGCGCTTGTTTCTCTGCCCCCTTTGCCACTGCCTAGTGTGTCCACACCACAACTTTTTACAAAAACTGACTTGACTAAAATGTGTAATAGATTAAGGCTCAGGTGACCAAAATATAAGGTTTTCTTGCATAATTAACACTTTAATTGTTTGGTCATACAGTTAAATAAATCGTGGTGTTATGTTCTGTATATTATATGAATATATATAAACAAGCGTGTGCGCACACGGCACAGTACCACCTGCTACAATTTGCATCCGCTTTCCGCTGAATGAGACTGACTCGCAGGCAGACACAGTCATTCACGAATGTATTGTTCAATTCCTTCACAAACTGCATGTACCATCTCGTTCATAAACGAAAATCGTTTACAAATGACATTCACCAATTTATTCAACTCGTTCACGAACGAGATCAAAACTGCGACTCCGTCAGTGATGGGCGTATTCGTTTATTACATTCAACAAATCACATGCTCCGTCACATCTCATACTCGAAGGCTTTGAATAAAAGGAATTGAATAAAAGGCTTATGCTCAGTGATAAAAGTTGAAACGCTGACTTCTTAATATAATGTTGTGTGTGTCTATCTTAATAATGTGTGCATGTAAATGTTTAATTGGCACTGAAGAAAGGTAAATGTACTATTAGACAAACCAGTTATTGTTCGCACTGATGTTACAAAATCTAAATTTGTATCTGATTTCCACATCCAGAAGTTGATGAAAATCGATTTATCATATTCTCTGTGATTTTTATCTGTCACATCATGTGAGGGATTTGGGATGATTTCAACCGCAGTATGAACACATTGTAATTTGAGCAGAATCATGGTCAGACTTGTTCACTGATCTCTCTTCTCTCTCTCAGAGAGCATGTTTGCTGAGAGTGTGGGCACGAGCAGTCTAAGTGCCACTTAACTCTCTCTTTCGCAGAGCAACCTTTCCCAGATTCTCTGTCCACAGACAGAATCTAGGCCCTTGGCACTGCATTTTCACCCAGTATATGGTCCAGACATTGTCCTCTCCAAAGACCGCACTGTGGCATGCACACACTTTCTGGACAGCAGCAGAACGTTGATGTTCAGTGACAGACCTGTCCAGGTAGGTGAGACTCTGTATGTGGAAGTGGGTCATCTTGGCTTGCAATACTTTGGGGGCTTTTGTTTGGAATGACCTCATGCAATCCATACATACTGAATGTGGTGAGCTGCAGGCCTATCCAGAAGTTCTCCTGAACCGGTGTAACGCCTGGCCAGCAGAGGGGGCCCTTTCCCCCGTGAACTTTGACATTTGCTACGTTTTTGGATTGCCCCTTTGGATTACCTGTTTGCGTGGATTATGCCTCTTTTGAATAAAAACATGCAAACCCTGCACATGGGTCCGACTCTCGTTCCCCAGGACACCCGACACGTTACAACCGGAAAGAGTATTGGGTGGTGTACAGGGGATTTCCTGTGCCTGCAGCAGGCAATGTACTCAACTTTACCATTCTGGCTAATGGGGAAGCGCATCATGGGGTTACTGGAGGGTCGCATGGCCTTCTCCTATGTGTTGACACCTCTTAAGTTCTGTGGGCTTTCTTCACTCTACACGGGATCATCAACCACCTCAGGATATTATGTATAATTTATTAAATTTTAGGTTAAAATTCTCTGTTTAATGTGGAAAATCAGTAGTTACATAAACGGTAATGATGGGGTTTATAAAATACTTTTCTCCAGGCAGAAAATGATCATAAATATATTTATAAAATAAAAAGCAAATGCATTTAATCATTCTGCAACCTACCTTGTTTTCTTTTCCTCCTTTCTCCTATAATTTCATGTCCATGTTATTTTGGTTAATTTTTAGAATCAAAATTCAAAGGCACACATATGTTTGTGCACAGATCCACCAAGGCAAATTTACAGCATAACCTCTTTATATACAAGGCAGGTATTTATGCCAATGTTGTGCAAATTACAAAGACACCATGACTGAAGCTTGTGGAAACACTACTTGCTACACAGGATGAGGTGCAATTGTTCTTGTCTCAGCATCAGAGTTGGCTATAGTCATCACACTTTTCCCAATGCCTTGCAGCTGCTCCTATTGTCCCCTCTGAAAGAACACCCCTCCTTCTGTCTGACAACCCTTAATCTCAAGACTTCAATTCATTTTTGTTTTGTCATATGGCACGTTTTAATGTTTAGTTATTTCTTTTAGTTTGTTATAGTATATGCACAAAAAGGTGTGTAAGATCTGCAAATTACAGGACTTCCCACAAAATTATTTATTTTATCTAAAAGGCTAATCAAGACCTGCCGAAAACTGCTTAGTCAACTTATCCCAAACTTTATTTTGTCACCTAAAAAAGCTTTTGGAAAAAAGAAAAATGTTAATAATGCGGACCAAATGTATAATTCTATTGCTGGAACAGATACAGTTTTGTAATTAGTTTTGAACTATCAATGAGATTAAATTTGCAGTTATGTTACAATATGCCATTGTGTCTCAGATTTCACAATTAATATATAGTTCATAAATAATGTATAAATGTACAGTATTTCTTTCTGACATATGAAACTGCTGCTAAAATGAGGCAATAATATGGTAGAGCTATCCTGTATGACAGAGCATATGGTTATCTTGCCAGCGTTGTCTCTGCATTGCTTGTTTTTCCAACTCTCCAGCTTTTTTTAATGTATTGTTAAGTGTCCTTAGGTGATGTCCAAGAATTGAATAATTCCACATAAGATCATATGTACAAAGCAAGTTTATTCGTTGGAATCATGTATCACAAATATATAAAAAAATATAGCTGAAGAAATATATTACTTTACTTAATAAATAGTCACACACATTAAAACAGTCTCTTAAAATTCTCTTGTGTTATTAGTGCTTATGAGAGGACTGACAGTAATGACATATGAGGTATTCAGTGCTTACAAAAAATGTTTGTTTCTGGAAGACTCAGAAATAACTTCGATTTACAGTCATACACAAACGTGAATTAAGTACATTCATTGTTCAAACAAAAACAATTCCTGAGGAACCTACAAGATATGGGGCTTCCAACAAATAAAAAAACGACTGATTACCTATTTCAACCATGTAAAACACACACAAATGACTAAAACGTTACATTAAAAAACATCTTGGGGTGCCAATTCCTCAAAATATAGCAAATATTCTTGGAATACTTGGAGCAAAATAGGAGCCGAAAGGATCCGAAGTGTAATACTGGAAAGATCACCTCAGGGATCATACAGTCATAAGATAAAACTCCCTCCAGACAAAGAGTGAGGAGAAAAGTCCAGCACATCTCAGAAAAATGGTGAGGTAGTGATGGGACTCTGCAGGAAGGAAAGACGTCTAGGCACTGTGTTTACAGGGATGGAAACTGGGAAATTAAACACTGTGGAACCTAACCCAATGGAGGGGCTTCCTGCCTCTGAGGAGCAAGTGGAGGAAGCGAGCACTTGGGATTCAAATTGTAAGAGCTGGCCCATAAAACTGAAGTTGGGCGATATGATGCTGCGCCGCTGTTTAATGAATTCGAAAGCCTCATCCAGCTTCACACGGTTTGTGCTCATCAAGTAAGCCAAACAGATGGTGGCTGAGCGTGAGATCCCTGCTTGGCAGTGAACAAAGACACGCCCGCCTTTATTCCGTACTGAATCTGTGTGAATAGAGAGGGGTGCATTGGTTAAAACTTGAATACTTAGGTCTGAATATACAATAGGGGGTTGTGGCCCCCCCTGCTGAGAGCACCAATCTGATAGAATGGCAACCAAAAAGCTAAAGATGCTTCCTTTTATTCTGGCCAGACAAAGGAAGCTAGGCATTCAAACAAAGCCAGTTGCCCCAGTAAAAAAAAAAAACAGGTCACAGCCTGGTGTTATTGAAAAATTAGGTGTCTCTTTAAATACAATGCGCTAACACTTCATCACAGTCAGGTTTGAGCCACAAAGCTGTGCTGGGCCGCTGGTTGGCTTGCCTGACAATACCCTTTATACCGTTACATCTGTTCCCTGTTTCACAACAACGGATTAAATGAAACCAGCAAAAATTGATACTCACCAATAAATTTGATGGCTTCGTTAAACCAGGAACTGATATTGGCTTTGTGGTTGTCCTCCACAGGAATACTCTTGTACTGGTAGTGGTCTTCAAAGTAATTGGGGCAGTTGGAAGATACATTTACGAGAGCCGTGATTCCCAACATGTCCAGCATGTCTTTTCTGGAGGCGTGATAGGCACTGCCTAAATATAGGAATGGCAAGATTTCTACAGGGCCACCCTGAAAATGAAAGAAAAGTATCTGAAATTAGTTGACTACATATCTTTTTCTAAATAGGCTTTAAAATAATTCATCAAATACTTTTAGTCAGTGCGGGACCCCATGACTAAACCATACACATAGGTTGTACAGCTGACCTGGTCGTACAGAGGGGTTGTAGATGAATTTCTGGAGGACTGATCAGTGTTGGGGGGACAGCAGTGGCTCAGAGGTAAACTTAAGTCCTGTGGGGGAACCAGCTTGGTACACATTTCAGGAAACTCTGAGGAAAATGTGTCAAATCCACCTTAACATTGAAACAGAAGTCATTGTTTTTAGTTCCTGTGGAATTTAGAAGTGTCCGCTGACAATCTTTAAAACAGCCAAAAGAAACATTTAGTCATTTTATGGTTATTTTATGTGTATATGTATATAATATTTATATAATATGAATATAATATGTTCTTAATGTAATATAATGTAATTAAAATTGTCATTTAAAATATATGAATGGTATTAAATATATAATCGGTCTAAATTTTAATTTCGTAAGGTAACTACAGGTTACTATTACTACCAAGGTTTGGTGGTAATGTTCAGTTTTGTACCTTTAAGAATGAAAACTCCTGCTCCACATGGATTTCGACACAAAGCGTTCACAGCAAGGATCAAAGTCCCATCTTTCTTCACTTCTTCAATATCTTGACTGCGGTCATCAAGGAGCACGACACTCTGGTATTCCCCGGACAGAAGCCTGTTTCTCGTATCCTCACTGGGAACAATATGTTCCAGTCCCAGAACTCCTCTGGCCCTCCGGCGAACTATAGTACTGAAGCGCACGTTAGAGGAACCAGAAATATGAGACGAACTAAAGGAGATAAAAGAGCGACAGTCCAGAACCAGACAGCACGGTTCATCTCCTTCTAGGAGATCCCGAAGCGAGAAAGAGTCGATTGTGGGTACGTCCATAATGACCATAGTAGATGGTGATAAATCTAAATACATAGAGCGATGTAGAGAACTACGCGAATCTTTACCCTGATCTTCACGTTCTTTGTTCGCTAAGTAACTAGATCCAACTACAGCCCGTGGTCGTAAGTCCGCCTCGGTACTAATGTATCTTCTCGTTCTTTCACTGGCGACTGGCGCTTGGTCTGTTTTATATAGTGACCTCGCCCATCGACAAACATACGTCACAGGCTCCGCCCCTTTTGGATCTCTTAAATGTAATATGTTTGTAGAGCACATAGTGTGCAACGCCCCAGAGTAAAAGCAAACCGGAAGTTAATAAAAACTTAAATAAAAATGTTGATATGTTTTACGTTAAAAGTAATTTTAGACAAAGTTTTTTGTTGTTTGTGTGTGTCTCCTGTGATGCGATGTTTTGCTTTGATAGTTAATTTGCTGGCGCATTACTCACAGCAGAGAATAATGTGTTGCCATGGAGGAAACTATGGTGCAGCGTTTTGTTTTTACAAGAAACAAAACAACAGATGTAGGTCATGACATCAGCACTGCATTCTGAAACTTGAGTCGTGACTGGCAGAACGGGAGGATTGCTCTCCCAATCATTTCTGGTATTGCCTGACAGAACAGAGAATGAAACAAAAGTGGGAACAGCCAGTGGGTCTTACTGTTAAAATGCTGACGTGTCAGGCAGTCACAAGTGTAACAGAGAACACTGTGTACCACATTTACATGTCTGAGACTGGAACTTTTAACGTCGAATGTCCAAAATGAAACGTAATCTAGGTATACCATCCTCCAAATATACACACCTACTCAGTTTTACATTTAATTCCCCCGCTGGTGGACTGATCTTCCACACTCTGTTCAGTCTGCCTCATCTCACACCAAAATCAAGAAACTACTAAAAACCCACCTCTTTCGTAAACATCTAATACCAGTTTAACCACAATAGAACATTTAATTTGAATATATTTTCTGATGCAGTAGTATAAAATTATTTAGAGTTTTTTTTACACTAATTTAGTTATGTCACAATATTCTAGAAAAGTGAACTTCATGGGGCCTGTAATTATTTGGGGGGTAACAAGCCCACCCAGCTCTCACTAGGGTCCCATTAGTAGGCTATAACTGTAAAAAGTAATTAATTAAAATTACTTACTTATTGTAAGTTACTTTGAACAACTAAACATACATGTTCCCAACCATTTGCTTGCATGTTCTGTCCATTAGAACAGGAAGTGAAAGTGTGTGATGAATGAGGCATTTCCTTGGTGTAGTAAGTAGTACAAGAATATACTACATTCATTACACCCAGCTCATTTACGGACAGAGGTGTCTCAGGACAGCTGTTGTTGGGAAATACTCTAGGTCCTTTTCTCTTTTCCATACATAATTTTTAGTAATCTTTGCAGCTTCTATGTGTAAGACATACACTGGTACTTACCAAATATGTCATTACTTAAACAAGAACTTGTTGTCGTGATGCAAGTTGTTGACCACAATATAATTTATTTTATTCTCTGAATGGTCATAATAAAATGAATAAAACCACTTCAAACATTTTTTTCTGCAAAATAACACATTTTGTACAAAGGATAAAATCTTTGTATATTATACAAAGATTTTAACAATTTTTGTGAGATGATCATAGCTATCATTAATACTGATGGCTGGCGATTCATGCATGCAAACAGCAATCCCCAAACAGCATACTTTTATTATAATTTACATTCGTAAATAACTATCGTGGCCATATTGGTCAGGGCAGAAAGACAGTAGAGATGCACAAACCCACCTAAAAACAAGTTGTGACCTTTTCACCTGTCAAACGAACAAGACTTGGTCAAATATGCTTGGTCATGTTTCAACTAAAATCCTTCTTTCTTCCTACGGTGGGAACACCAGAAATTGGGGACTTCAGCCAATAGTTCTAAGAACTTTAAAAATGTTTCTGCAATATGAAAACCCATACTGACTGTAGTCAGTACTCCATCTTACCCACTGCGTCTTACCATCTGTTTCAGAGGTTGTTACTGTTTGTAGTTCATATACATTGACTTTGATTCAAACATCTGTTCAATAACAACATTGGATGAAACTTATTAGTTTAGTAATGTTAATCCTAGAAAGTTCCAGAAGGTTACAAAATAACTTTATTATCAGGTTACACACTGTTCTAAAACACTGAGATTATAGAAAATAAAAACAGAATTGCTGTTTATTTGCTGTATAATTGTAATGCATAAAATAATTGAAACAAATGAACACTTAGCTGTAAATAAAGCAGAATAACTTTTGTCCTATAATCTCCATGGGTACACGTACTTAACACGTCACAACAGAACAGAATCACGCGGCTCTTATCCGACCAATAGGATCGTGCAAAGCGTCCTAACAGACGTCAGCTTCGTTGTGAGTAGCCGGCAGGATAGCAGACATTTAAGCTACTTTTCATTTCACTGCTTTCGCTCTCTTTACATTTGTGCACTTACAATGACTTTCGATGTGCGCAGGTAAGCGGAGCTTCTTTTAGTGCATGAATCAAACACGAGCACCTAATGATACCTGCTAAACCCAGTGTGAGCTACCGCAGGAGACAGCATGTTGCTCAACACATTCACATATGAAGTTTCACATATAAAGAGTTAACCACACACTACGGTGGAACACTTGAAACAGTTTAATCAGTATTGCTAAAACACTTTTAGGTCCATTCCTTTCTGTCCAAATGTTAAGTTAGCACATCAAACGGTATACGTTTCATTCATGACGTCATTTCATGACGTTTCAAACAGGATGCCGTCAACGCTTATGTGTCACATGATGCATTACAGTTGCGGGTGGCTAAAATCAAGTGAAACACCAGTCAAATTATAGATGGTGTCTTTTTCAGCAATTGTTCAGGTTGTTCCTCTTTATCTGGATTTTGTCAGTTGTTGATCTGATCATATGACAGCAGTAAACAGAACTTTTCCACACTGAATCCAGAAAAAGGATGTAATCTGTACAGCATTACAGAGTGAAATAGAAGAATAGGATAAACAGATGCCAAGTGTGTTTTATAGTCTCTCTGTCTGTCAGAAGCTTATTTAAATCCATCCGTAAAGTATTATCACAGTGTTGCCCAGGCAACATCAGTTTCCATTCCACAATGTGTCAGTATGTAATTATTTATGTCATTTTTTATTGATAATTTACACATTCCAGATTTACATTCTTTAAATGTGTGAATAAATGTGCCCATTTAAATCCAGTAAGTGATGTTAAAATAGTTTGCCGTTGTTTGCTTTACTTGAGTGAATGATGTGCTTCCTTAAGACGATAGTTCACATTCCTGAGCTGTACTGTAATGTGTTACACTACTTTGGGAACAGATTGTGCTTTCACAGGACCTCTTTCCAGGGGAGCGTAACAATAACCCTACCTGTTTTTTGCAGGTTTGATATCTACAGGAAGGTGCCCAAAGATCTCACCCAGCCCACATACACTGGAGCTGTCAGTAAGTGCTGACAGCCACAAACCCCCCCCCCTTCACTTTTCTTTTTACTGTGTGTGCTAACACCTACCAACCATAAACACAACTGTCATATTTTGCCTTAAACTGGATTGTTAATTAAGCTTTTCCTCAGGGTGAATA
>JBAJNP010014675.1:0-10726 GCA_036877545.1 Yasuhikotakia modesta | reverse complement strand
AGAATGAGACACAGCACAGTTAACAGACTCAGCTGCAGTATGAGAATGAGACACAGCACAGTTAACAGACTCAGCTGCAGTATGAGAATGAGACACAGCACAGCTAACAGACTCAGCTGCAGTAAATGTTTGTTGTTCCTCTGCAGCACATACTGATTATTTTTCACAAGATGAAACATGTTCGCGTTGAGTGTGAAAAAAAGAAACCGGTACAGTGACTGAACTACACCACACATATACTGATCCGTCATGAGAAACATAACACAAAAACAAACATAAGGAATTGTATAGATAAATATACGCATCTCTGCAGACTCAGAGATGATCCTCTCCACAAACCTCGGGCGTTTTTAACAGCGTCGAGTTCATTTATGCTGGTCAATTGTGATGGAGTTTTGTCAATATTTTCATTGAAAGCGTTAAAATTGTTGCTGACCTGATCCGATGACCAGTGCGACGGGTGCGCAGCTTCGCAGACAGTGATGCAGCGCCTGCGCTTTGATGTTGCAGTTGAGGAAGGCGACCTCGCAGCCCAGCTTACAGAGTCCGAACCAAACGCAGATAAAATCCGGCTCGTTATTCATCAGAAGAGCCACGGCATCTCCGCGTTTGAACGCGCAGTGAGACTGAAACACGCGTGCGAACCTGTTGCTTCGCTCCTCTGCGTCTTTGTAGGTGAGAAGTTGCTCCTCAAACTCGATGAAGACTTTCTGCGGGGTGGTCCTGGCCTGGAGCTCGAAGCACTCGAGATACGTCACAACTCCACGCTTCATCCTCGCCATCATCTCCCTTCCTACGCGCCGGAGTTTCGCGTAATACATCAAGTCATGCCAGAAGTACGGGATAAACTTCCTCTGAACGAAAAACAGGGTGAGAATCCCGACCAGCAAACTGCTAACAGCCCAGATCATGACGACCATGCCGAAAACAAACACACAGATAAGGAGGGCTGTAAGCGCTACCCCATATTTAAATACCCTCAGACTCTACTGCGCGTGCGCACGAATCGGGGTCCGACCTCTCACTGCTACGCAGACATCAGTAACGCAACAAATGTTCAACATTTTATATCGTGATGCTAAAGCAAAGAAACAAAAAAAACAAAATCTGCAGGTCCACAGAATTTACGAACTAAAGCACGTACAATGTTTCAGTTTCAGTGAGCTGATCCACATAAATAGTATAATGTCCAAAAGGCTGAATTAAACTGTATAATTAATAAACACGTATTTACATCCATTAAAGACTCGCTGACACACTGATATCTGCTGAATTGAAAATGCTTGTTTAGTAGCTTTATACGGTGATTTTGAATGCTATCATCTGTCCTAACACGTGTTTAAACCGTTTATCGTGTACAATTGTAAATGGAGGGCAATATAAACGCATCAGAAATGGTTTCACGTATGTATTTGTTTACTTGTTGGATGCGTTTATCAGATGTGGGTATGCTGATTGCAATTTCTTTTAACCTGTGTGAAACGCTTCTTATACCTGCTGCTTTATGTCTCGTGTCTTATATGGTCTGTTATTCTAATACGTTTAAATTATGCTCTCATGGTATGTATTCGTTTATTGAATACATGTGTAGAAAATAAATAATAGCACATTTCCAGTTTACATTATATGCCAATTATATAACTAAACTTTTGCTACAATGAAAGAAGCTAGAAAATCTGCATAATTTGATTGATCTTTATGGAATTCGTTTTTATTATATTGTAAAATATGATAATTAAATGAAAAATAATATGCGTTTACATATATGGTTATCATACGTCTTGTATTTTTTCAATAGACATATTTCATAAAGTGACGTGTACAGACCGGAAGTAGGGAAACTTGTTTTCCGGTCAAGCTTTGAGATAAATTAACTAACGTCTTTCCGAAGCTGAGTATAATTGCAAAACCTGGATTAATGAAGAAGAGTTTCATGTTGTTCTGGCAGATAGCGCTTTAATATCATTTCAGTTTTGTTACTGGGTAAATGTAGTAACTTAAAAGATATTTATTTTATTTGTGAGAAGAGAAGAGAAAGAGAAGAGAAATTTTTGTGTTTGTCAGGTTATCAGTTAGACTGTTATGAGGCTGGACAGAAACTATTCTGGTGAAATAGCGCCCTGGTTTACAGGTGCTGGTCATATAATTGAAATATCATCAAAAAGTTGATTTATTTCACTAATTCAAACGTAAAATTTGTATAATGTATACGTTCATTCCACACAGACGGATATATTTTAAATGTTTATTTCTTTTAATAATGATGATAACTGACTAAAACCCCTAATTCAGTATCTCAGGACATTAGTGAATGAAGTGACGTGTAGCCAAGTATGGTGACCCATACTCAGAATTTGTACTCTGCATTTTACCCACCCAAGTGCACACACACAGTAGTGAACACTGTGTGCCTTGCTCAAGGGTCTCACCTCAGTCGTGGTATTTAAGGTGGAGGAGAGCGCTGGTCGTTTATTCCCCCCACCTACAATCCTGACCTTTGGGTTATAAGTCCAACTCTCTGACCATTAGGCCACGACTGCCCCCAGAATATTATAGAATATAGATATAAAATATTACTTAAGACCAACACAAAGAAAGGAATTTTAGAAATCAGCTGTAAAGTATGAACATGAGACTTTGTGAGACCCCTTTTTCCTGAATTACTGCAGCAATACGGCGTGGCATAGAGTCCATCAGTCTGTGGCACTGCTCAGCTGTTATGAGAGCCCAGGTTGCTCTGGTAGTGGCCTTCAGCTCTTCTGCATTGTTGGTTCTGGCATATTGCGTCTTGCTCTTCACAATACCCCATAGATTTTCTATTGCGTTGAGGTCAGACGAGTTTGCTGGCCAATTAATAACAGGGATACCAGGGTGCTTAAACCAGGTACTGGTAGCTTTGGCACTGTGTGCAGGTGCCAAGTCCTGTTGGAAAATGAAATCTGCATCTCGGTAAAGTTGGTCAGCAGCAGGAAGCATGAAGTGCTCTAAAACATACTGGTATATGGCTGCGTTGACCTTGGACCTCAGAAAACACAGTGGACCAACACCAGCAGATGACATGGGACCACAAACCATTACTGACTGTGGAGACTTTACACTGGACCTCAAGTAACATGGATTCTGTGCCTCTCCTCCTCCAGACTCTGGGACCCTGATGTCCAAAGGAAATGCAAAATTTACTTTCATCAGAGAACATAACTTTGGACCACTCAGCAGTGGTCTTCTGACGCCATCTGTTGTTCAAGAGTGGTTTGACACCAGGAATGCGACAGCTGAAACCCATGTCTTGCATATGTCTGTGTGTAACGGTTCTTGAAGCACTGACTCCAGCTGCAATCCACTCTGTGAATCTCCCCCACATTTTTGAATGGGTTTTGTCTCACAGTCACTTTTTTTTTTACCACACACACAGTACACTTTTTTTTATCACATCTTTTCCTTCCCTTCGCCTCTCTCTTAATGTGCTTGGACACAGAGCTCTGTGAACGGACAGCCTCTTTTCAATGAACTTTTGTGTCTTGCCCTCTTTGTGCAAGGTGTCAATGGTCGTCTTTAGGACAACTGTCAGTCTTCCCCCTGATTGTGTAGCTACACTGAAAGACCATTGAAAGGCCTCTGCAGGTGTTTTGAGTTCATTAGCTGATTAGAGTTTAACAGCATTCCTGAGACACACCCTCCGACCCTTTAGACATTCTGCCACCCATTTCATTAATGTGTCATATCAGAGAACTGTAGGTCTGTTAAAACGCTCTACGGAAAAACTTTCTGTTGTGGATAACCTTACATTGTTCACACACATTTTTGTGCCCTTTGGAAATTTAATGAAATGTAATAATGATATGTAATCATTTTCTTATTACTTATTGGGCCAAACTCAAGTAAACAAACACTGACTACAATGTCAAATTAGAAGGATGTAATGTTACCTCATCTAACCATCTTACCTAAAAACCTGGGTGTCATTGGACAGTTGTTTGTCATTTGAAAGTCATGTGGCATTACTACAACTGAGAAATATCCATACGCTGTGTAACATCATATCTAGTTCTGAGGCAGAAAAGCTTGTTCATGCTTTTATGACCTCCAGACTGATCTATTGTAATGCGCTCCTAGGTGGCTGTTCAGCCTCCCTCAAAAACGGTTACAGTTAGTCCAAACCGCAAAAATAAACTGAAAATACACCCCTTTAGCCATGCAGTTTCATAATTAAAATGATCCATCTTAACTGCTGATAATGTGTATTCTCATAATGTCATGAACAGCAGCTAGGCTAACTACTCTCTGTTAGACCCGCCCGCTCCAGTATTCATTCTCCCCCGGTGTTTTATTTTTCAAGTTTAAAAAATTTAATTGTAAATATCCTTGGATATTTTTGTTGTCATTTGTACAAGCACTTTATGAATAACCATAAACTATAAGCCTTAGCAGGAATGAATCACTGGACTTTAAGAGTGACTGACTATAGTGGCATCATACAACACTTTTACAAGTAGAAGGTTTGCTTTTCTTCAATGAGTAAGACATTTTTTTCAATTCACTTTTATATCACTTCTTACGTTGCTTTAAAGCAGCTTTACACATAATACCTAGATATATTTAAAAAACAGACATTTGGAAACAGTTTTTAAAAACTGTTTAACACATAATATTGCAAATAGGAAGTGCAAATTTAAGTGCTATACTATATTTATATATATAGTATATAAATATAGTACTACTACTACTAACACTTCTCTCTTTTCCTCCTCTTTTCTCCCTTAACTCTCTCTACTGTCTCTAAATTAAAAAAAATAATAATAATAAAAAAAGGGTGGGGTGGGACAACAGCACTTGTTTACTTACGCCATACTAGTCTAGGGAAAACGGTACCATGCTTATAAGATTGTTGTTCTTTTTCAGTTGGTGCACTGTTTCTATTGTTCAATTGTATGTCGGTTTGGATAAAAGCGTCTGCTAAATGCTTAATATAAATGTTATATAGTATGATACTAAACTACTATGTTTATAGTTGGTTTTTAAATAAAGAATTGACTCACACATTGACTCACACATTCAGACAATTTACATTTATTCATTTGGCATACACTTTTTACCTTTGAGCCCTAACCCTACCAGTTGAGCTACAAGCTACATACATAAATAGACATGCATTAAAAAATAATTCTCATTATGTGTGAGAAAGATGGCATCTCTCTCCGTGGTCTAATGAGAGGGTAGTGAAAACTGACTGTCAACTAACACAGTATTTATGCGACATGTATTTAGTTAACATGATAAGGCAAGATATGACAAATGTGTGTGAAAACCTGCTCCAGGCCTGCAGTACACATAATCTTACTCCTGCAGGAATGTCTTGCCAGTCCTTTAATTCTAGAAAACACAAAAATAAAAATGACAACATCAGTAACATCTGAGGAATAACTATTGATTATAACAAGCCTTTATCATCATCTTTGCAGAGCAGAAACAGAGGTCAGGTCTGACCATACAAATCACTGAAGCTCCTCACTGAGGATAAACATGCAGGCAGATGCCGTACTGAATGTTCATCTGTGTCTTTATCTGTCATCTGTACGGACAGCATTCTCTGGGCAATCATTTTCATTTCCATTTTTTAAAAAGTAGCTATACAGTTCCACATTGTGGTTTGCTAGAAGATGTTGTTTCAACATTTTCAGCAAGGCTTGTAACTTACCTGCCTGTTTATCTGGTTATGTTGCTTGTCTGCCCCCTCTGGATACAAACAGCTTGTCAAGTTATTTAGCTGGTTAAACGAAAAGGTGATGCATTTCTTCACACAGCGTGCGAAATAAGTTTCACTTCCAGCTGTTTAAAAAGCACAGAGTAAGTCGCGCACACTGCACATTATACAAACAATAATAATATACAGAATACAGCACACTTCCCTAGAAGCACACTATGGTGAAGTATAGTGTACTAATAAGGCGCGCGCCACGCCCTGTGTTTATGTGTCAGAGCCTGACAGATACTGAAGCAGATAATCAGGACCGAGCGCGTGCCACCAGGACACGCCCACCGGCCCGGGCAGTTGTACAACAACAGTCACGTGACGCGCGGAGTTGCATAAATTAGACTGTAGCCGAAGTGACAGCGGCAATAAAACGATTATAAAACCTCCATGTTTACGGTTGGACGGCTCAGTTTGTAGTAATGTGGTCGTGGCTCGCAGCTCTGCTGGCGGGGATCCTCACTGCGCGTCTCGCCCAGCGCACGTGTTTCCCGTACTTCTGGAGAGACGCGCAGTATCTGATGCGAGTTATCCGGTACGGAGTCCGTCTGGAGCTCTTCAAACGCTTCTCCAGGATCGTGACGGTGACGGACAGGTTCGTTCAGCGCGCCCGGCGGACTCCTCACAAGCCCTTCATCATCTATGAGGGAGTCGCGCACACTTACGGAGACGTGGAGAAGCGCAGTAACCGCGTCGCGCGCGTCTTTCAGGACGCGGTACAGAAAGGCGACACGGTCGCACTCCTCATGAGTAACGAACCCGACTTTATCTCTGTATGGCTTGGCTTCTCTAAACTGGGCTGCGCGGTGGGTTTTCTGAACACCAACATCAGGTCCAGATCGCTGCTTCACTGTTTTCGCTGCTGCGGGGCCAGAACGCTGGTGGTGGGCTCAGGTGAACGCATCACACATTTTTGGTTAAACATAAAAAAAACAGCTAATAAACGAGCTTACAACAGAACGGTGTTTATAACATCTATGGCCATTCACAATGGTAAGTTTATAACAAACATCAGGTTTCTGCTATGTCAGTTTGACTTCAACATGTAAATGAAAGAACCTGCAATTTCATGGCACCGAAAATCAGAGGTTACGTATTGTAACTTACTTACGATTAAACCACTTCATAATGTTTCCTTTGACCAGCTCAAAATGGCTTTAAGAACACTTAGTTTAGAACACTTTTAGTCAGACGTTAATGAACTTTTGCATGGTATGTAGATCAAGTAATCAGACCCCCTTTACTTGAATTTATTTCAGTTTTATGTTGCAGCCTGATACTGCAATAGTTATTAATGCAATATGCAATAGTTATTAATCTACACTCAATATCCCACAAATTGAAAACAGATTTTTAGCAATGTCTGTAAACGTACAAACCTAAAATATCTCATTCTAATCTTGTGTTGTTTTGGCTGTGTGCTTGGGGTCATTGTCATTGGAGGTGAACCTTTGGCCCAGTCTGAGGTTCTGCAGAACAGGTTTCATTGAGGATATCTCTGTACTTGTCCCTGGCCAACAGTCTGAAAATCAGTCTGAAACAAAATTAAAAAATTGAAAGGGACTGAATGGACCGTATATCAATGTATTAAATTGTTGAAAAAATGATATATTTACAGGTGATAAGCAGTGCTTTTTAAAACATTTGTATAACTGTTTGTCACATCTTATTGTTCCTGTAGACCTTTTGGAAACCTTAGAGGACATTCTTCCCAGCCTTCAGGAGGACAATATCACAGTGTGGTGTATGAAGGAGCAGAGCTCTCGTCCTGGTGTCCACAGCCTGCTGGATAAAATAGAGCAAGCTTCAGAGGAGGAGATCCCAGCCGAGCGCCGGTCTGTCAGATGTCTTAAGACCCCAACGCTCTTTATCTTCACCTCTGGCACTACTGGTATGTTTCTCTGTAACTGCTGCTGTGTCTGAATGTTTCTCTGCTTGGTCTCGTTTTTCAGGTCAAACACCTTGTTAAACGGATTCAGGGGTATTTGAGTAGTAATGGAATCTGGGTTTCCTGGATAGACGTAATAGACGCTGCATATAGATGATACACATCAATTAAAATGTTATTAGATTACTTTACAGTTTAAAACGTGTTTCTTAAGCAATGACAAGGAGGACAAGAAACTTTCTAGTGAATATATTTTCCCTAATCATTTAAGCTGCATATAATGGGAATTTGAATCTGTAAAAATGTGTGTTTTAAATGTATGTTTACAGTTTATTCGTAACTGAAGTCCTATGAGACTATAAGAGCCCTCAAATTTTCAGAAAGTTTGTTTTGTCTGGTGTTAGGACTGACCTTGGTATATTGTGTTTTATGTTTTCAATGATAAATCTGATGTTGATCAGCGTGATATAAGTGAAAAGTTCTTAACAAGTCTCTGTCTGAAGGAGCAGGTGGCTTCAAGTCTTGACAGAATCACTGATGTCTTTAGTCTTGTGTAGCTCTGTGTAGCAGCTGGGATTGTCTGTTGTGTGCTGACTGCTGACTGTTGGTGTTCTTGAAGGGTTACCCAAGGCTGCAGTCATCACCCATTTACAGTCTCTGAAGGCTGCGGGTGGGTTCTGGGCATACGGTGCCACAGAAAATGATGTCATCTACACGCCACTTCCCCTGTACCACAGCGCTGCTTCACTTGTTGGAATTGGTGGGACCATTGAACTTGGTAATTCTTCCAAATAATCACACGTCTACACTCATTATACACTGTTTTTATGACTTAATTTTGGATTGACAGATTTATTAAGGTAATTAGAAAATAAACGTTTCTGTGCTGTTTTTGTATGAATGTTTTGTTCTATAGGCTAATTCAGATAACCTTAACCCTTAGAACAAAACAAACTGTGTCACTTTAAAGTTTGAGTGATTGCCAACTATTATCAAGCCAACCACCTGAACACCGACACAAAGTTCTGCTGCTCATTGATCCATCTGACATAAGTGTACATATGTCATTGCTTAATACAGTGGTTTGAAATCAGTGTTCTCAGATTAGTTGTATTTTGGCCTCTGTGACAATTTGGTTATTAATTAGTAATTAGTTCTTTCATTACACGTGTGTGTTTCTGCTGAAATATTTTGCCTAAATCGTTTAGGTGCCACCTGTGTCCTGAAGAAGAAGTTCTCTGCCTCTCAGTTCTGGAATGACTGTAGAAAACACAACATCACCATATTTCAGTATATAGGAGAGCTGTGTCGATACCTGTGCAACCAACCTGTGGTACAGTACCTTTTGTTCAATCTAACATTCACATCATACAGTCCGTAAGATACCTGTGCAACCAGCCTGTGGTACAGTACCTTCTGTTCAGTCCAACATTCATATTGTACAGTACGTAAGATACCTGTGCAACCAGCCTGTGGTACAGTACCTTCTGTTCAGTCCAACATTCACATTGTTCAGTCCGTAAGATACCTGTGCAACCAGCCTGTGGTACAGTACCTTCTGTTCAGTCCAACATTCACATCGTACAGTCTGTAAGATATCTGTGCAGCCAGCCTGTGGTACAGTACCTTCTGTTCACAGAAGGTTCTATACAGTCCATAAGATATCTGTCCGCATTGTACAGTCCGTAAGATATCTGTGCAGCCAGCCTGTGGTACAGTACCTTCTGTTCAGTCCAACATTAACATTGTACAGTCCGAAAGATACCTTTGGCTCTTTTTGGTGTTTGTAAATGCATAAAAATATAATTTATTAATTCAACAATTACAGCAATGTATGTTTAGTCTATAACATAATGGATTCCCATAAGTTTTTATTTGTCAACATTAGATAAAGTGTTACTTTTTTGTAATTTAATTGAATAGTTACTGCAGAACTTACCTTAGGTTCAAAGTAGCAGAACTATTCTAGAAAGTCCTGGACTACCACAGCACTCCTGTCAACAGCTGAGGGTTTCAGTGACAGATTCATTTAAATATACTCCTCAGTTCTTTCAATATTATCATTAGCATTATAGGCTTAACCCTAAAGCCATTCAACATTTGAGTGATTTTACATTTACATTTATTCATCCAAAGCGACTTGCAGTGAATTCAAGGTACACCTATTTTTACTTGACAGTTCTTTTCATAAATTACACAAAGAAGAATGAACAAAATAACATGACATGATAGTCATGGAACATTTCAAGTTGAAAACCAGTTTTGTACCATTTTAAAAACATGTAATAATGGCCTGAGAATATTAACTGTCAGTATTCATGTGCTTTGTGCCATGAGCATTTTTTTGCTCTGTAAAACATTTACTCAAGCAGCTATTGAGTGAAAAGTGTATTACTGAAGTTCAGCTTAATCTGAATTTTAGAAGAAGTTAGAAATATATTTTGTAGGAACAGCTTTAGAAACATACTGTTAAATAAGCATGTTATTATTATGATGACTATTAATATCCTGAGAAAAAGATGTCTTGGTTTATTACACGTTAGTAACACACACTGGATGACATCATTTAGCAGTCTTCACTGCATGTAAATACACACCATGAAATACATTAATTTAGCTGAAACATCCAGTCCTCACGCAGACAAACACAAACTGTTGGTCTGTGCCAGTGAGGCCTTGATGCCGTTGTGTTCTGCAATCACGGTTCACCAGTGCGTTCCATAGTCTGTGAAAGATCTCATTGTATCTGTCCACTGACACACCACATTCACTAGCGTCCTCAAAACACACACAATCTAAAGTACAGTGTGTCTGCACGCACACACTTGTCTGCAATGAACTGATGCAAAACACACATACACACACAGTAACGCACACAGTTTCTATGCTTTGTGGGGACATTCCATAGACAACGACTTTTATATTGCATAAATTATTGTATCTTCTAACCCTCACAGAAATCATATATGCATTACATATACAGCATTACATTTATGTACTTATACGCTCTTAAGGAAAATAAGCAAGCAACATGCTGTACGTTCTATAGCCAACATTTCAAATAAATTCATTTTTTTATTTGAAGAGGC
>JBAJNP010014674.1:0-10731 GCA_036877545.1 Yasuhikotakia modesta | reverse complement strand
GTGTTTGTGTTACCTGTGAGGCGGCCTTTTCAAAGCCATCAGGGTTCATTGAGGGCATGATATGAATGCGTGTGGAGTGGATCAGGTCTATGATGGTGTCGTTTCCGGCCTGGTATTCGTTACACAGGTACTGAGCCAGATAGATGAGCAGCTCTCGGCCCACGGCCTCATTGCCGTGCATGTTCCCAATGTACTTAAACTCTGGTTCACCTGGAACACAACAAACAAACACAGTTACTGACAGAAAACTCTACACACAACAGAATTATTCACACATGCAACAACTGAAAGAATTATTTCAAAAGTGAGTTGTACTGTGCATTGCAAAAAAAGTCAACGGCAGTAATATATATGACGTCCATCTGTTACGTAATGTTTTTGATTATTTGTGATAATCAAATCATAAATTATGCATTTTACTTTTATGGTAATGGGTGAGTAATTCTCAGAGTTGGTTGTAAAAATATTTGTTTTTGGGGAATATGACATCAGACTGGCTTTACAGTGAGACAAAAGAGCTATCAAATATATCTCATTAAAGTTTATACAGTCATTTCCATCACAGAATGCTATTAAACACAATACTATTAAGTGTGATAGATAAAATACATAAACAACAATTTTCCAGTGATTTATATACACTGAAGAAGAAAATGAACAAAGTGTAATTTTGGAAGTTCACTTCCACAGGGTGATATGTGCCCATATGTAAAGAAACTCAAAAAAAACCCCTCAAAATAATGACCAAAATCTTCTTTTGTTTCTTGAGTGATTTTGCTCTGTGTGGATTTTCTGAGAATTATCACTTCCAAGAACACCTAGCCAGATGTCAAGACCATCTCACACACACAGACACACACACAACACTCATAAAGTGCGCTTGAGTGAACAGATGAAGTTAACAGAGAAACAGCTTTCAAGTCTTTCCAGCTATTTTAAGTAGCCGCATAATGTAAAAGAGCTCAGGTAATGTTTGCAGTCTGTTCCAGAATCTTCTCTACTTTTACACAAAACCCTGACCTACTTCCATCCTCCCCAGCAATCCCCACACACACATGCACACACACGCACACACACACACACATTACAAAAGCACAAAACCTTACAGCTCAGGAACTTAAAAAAAGGAACGTAAAATTGAGGTATCTGTTATTTTGTGTATCAGTTTTTTTGTGTATCAGTTATTTTGTGTTTTGAATGAACCTGACCCAATGATTCAATAATCATCTTGAAATGATATGTCAATATGACACAATATACCCAGCTGACAATTTTAAAGAATGTTGCAAGAATGTTTCCTAATGTTAAGTAACAAAAATATAAAGATTGTCCAGATTGTTCTTGTATTATTAGTGCATTCATGTTATTGCTTGGTTTAAGCATGCTATTCATATTATAATGCATAACTTTAAAAATGATCTAATAATATTACTGCAAGGTTTTTTGATAAGTTCAGAAAACGTTACCCAACATTCTGAGATTCTTTCCTGTTTACTGGGTAAATCTTGGGGTAAATTATTCCTCACTAATATCTGAGTGAAACTGAAAGGATGCTAACATAAGTTTGGAAAAAGCAACACAACAGTTCAGCAAGAACACAAAGACATACTGCATTGCACACATCCACATTAACTCACGCATACAGATTGAAAGCAGATGGAATCACTGTTTTATTCAGCAGGGGTCCTCGCAGGCCTTTGTAGTCGTTTATTTCATTGCCTTCCTTGAACATCTAAATATTTAACATCTCAAAATTAAAGAACAGTGAGCGCATCAACTGTGTGCTTTTAAAAATAATGTGGGTCTCTGTCACATTTACAAACATCTTTTGAAGCTCCAGTTTCTTTACAATGAAATTACAGCAAAACTGTTTTGCAGATGTGTGTATGTGTTATGTGTGTGTGTGTGTGTGTGTGTGTGTGTGTGTTTGTTATGTGTGTGTGTGTTGGTTTTGGTTTGTTGGTGGGTGAGAAAGAGAAAGTGACATGTTTTTAACACAACATACTGAAAGCAAAGACATTTCATCCTTTCTTTAATTCATTTTAAACCATAAACTAACAACCTAAACATATAATATGTGCACACACACATATATATACATATATAGTATATTTAAAAAACTTTGACTCCAGAATACAATGAGTGTCATTACGCTAGTGATTATGCTACATGTTTTGCATCGAAATGGTCTAAGAAGCATTTTCTTTTATTCATTATTTAATTAATATGAATCTGTGTGTTTCCTTGAAAAACAATCCCACAATTCTCGTGCTGCTAACACAAAACTTTCCCATGAGCTACAGGAACAGTCTGTATCTGCCAAACCTTAATATCATGACCTCATAGTTCAGTATAATCCACAACATTATGTTTACTGGAACTGCCGCCGTTGCCCTCAGTCTCTCTCTCTTTCTCTCTCTCTCTCTCTCTCTCTCTCTTTCTTTCTTTTTTTTCTTTGTTTCTGTCAGATACACAGAGAGAAAGAACAGAGAGCACAATGTTTCAGAGAGAAGTGCTGTCTCATCTCATCATAAGCAGGAGGACGAGAAGAGATTTTATTCTAATCTTTCTGATCTAATCTTTACTGACCACATGGTTACATCATAACACATTATCACGTTACATAAGAACTCTCTTCCTGTCCCTTACCAACAATATCAAAACTGAAACCACAACCTTTGGGAAAAAACCTGGTGGTGATGTAATAATTCAGCAATATAAGCAGTTTTAATTTTCGTTTTGTGATTCCATCCTTTTCAAAATCTCAAAAAAGTGTGCTATCACTTTAAGATACAATATTAATGACAGTTTTAATGCGGAAAGGGTTATTCCTTGATTTACACACACACACAGCACTTTGCTTACATTAGTTATATCCTATGTGCCCTGCACAATATTTGTATATCACACAGAGTAAACAATATTAATAATATAAGACACTTCAAATCTTTAACAACTAAGTATCTGTAGCTACAGCTTGTTAAATGTGTGTTTTCTACAAGCTAATGAGTGCATGTGTTGATTTCTGATACTGGTGAGCTAACATGCTAACATCAGATGGGCTGTTTCTGTGTCGCGGCCTCAGGGCAGACGGTGTTGCGTGCTAATACTACCCCTCATCTGACTGAACACAGTGAGGTGTGTGGCCCATGGTGTTAAGCTAATCTGTCTCCAGGGCAACAGCTATTTCTGTCCAGCCAAAACACTCACAGAGCCGCCCTCTCCTGTATATCCCGTACTCTCTCGCTCTCTCTGTCTCTTTAGCATCTGTACACTGTTGCCGAGGGGCAGCTGGTTGCCGTAGCTACGGGTCATGGGCGGTGCTGAAAACTCATCTGGTACCAATAACAGATTTAATGCAACGAGTCAAATGTAAAATGCCCTCCTTTAGGATTAAGGCAAACCCCTTCCAGTTCTCTCACTTGCATACACAGAAACACAGGCTCGAACCCTCAGCCCTTTAATCCCAGACTTTACTGGTAATCACCTTTACCACCTGAGTAAACAGATCGACTCGATGTGTCATTAAAGACAGAAACTCATGTCACCGTAAGTTACAGTATTATTAAACAAACTGTCTTTGACAACACAAAAATAAGCAATAGCCAAATATCACTGGTTTGTATGGGTCCTTGTTTACGTAAATATTTAACTCCACAAACCACCAAAGGCCACAAAGATGATTGATAATATAGACTGACTGATAATATAGACTGACTGTTTACATTAATAAAATATATGCCTACATAAATATAACAAAATGTTATATATATATATATATATATATATATATATATGAGATAAACTATGTGCATTATAACATACTGCTTGTCACGTTATAACGTGTTTAACATAGTGATTTTTGTGAGTTATTACACTGTATTGTAACTTTCGACCTATTTGATTTCGATGCTGTAAGTCCTGCATTGACCGGAAGTCAGGCGTGACCTGGTCGCAAACTGACGTCACAGCAGGTGACGTCACAGCAGAGCGGACACGCGGATGCGTTACATCCATTATAGACGAAACGCAGATGATGATTAAACTGAACAACGCGAAACATTTCTGTGAACGCAAACTTATCAGACATTAAAAATATCAGCACATAGATCATTTTGCACGATGGCAACATTATACATCCTCACAATGAATGTTAAAAATATGGACTTTGGCTGCTTATGCATCAATTATGTGCAATAAGATGTAATTCTCATTTAAACGCATATATAACTAATATAATGATTAATGATTATAATGCGCTTAAAAGCTGTTCAGCTGGAAGATTGACTGAACCTCACGTATTGATCTGTGGCCCTGATCAAACACACGTATGCTGGAAAAACACAGGATGCGGTGTTATTGTGAGGATGATCCTCCCTCACCCGGCTCGTGGATCCCGGGATTGTCGCTCATCTCCAAGACCAGCAGCTCCCGGCGCTCGTAACTCTCGCCCACCGTGTAGATGCGGGTGATGGAGGGACACTGCAGCCACACGGACACCAGCGCCTTCCGCATCTCCTCGTACCGGTGGTACTCAAACGAGACGCCTCCGTCCCCCGCAGCATCCCCGCCCGAGACCAGAGCCAGCGCGAGCCAAGCCCCGCAAAACACCGCGGCCGCGCGCACCATCATCACCCCCGTGTCTAAACCCTTCACGCTTCTCTCGTCGTGTATCTGTCTTGGCGATCCTGTCCTTCCTTCCTATGTTCTTTCCTTTTCCTGTCTTTCCTTCCTATCTGTTTCCTCGTTCTCGTCTGCTGCGTCGTGCACCGTATGGAACCGCAGAACCGATGCGCGGGCACGACTACCTGTTTAGCCTCGAGGACGCGCCTGAGACGACGGGCTTGCGGTCGGAGCGCAGATCACTTAGCTGGTGAACGCGCACCCTGCAGGGGCGTGGCTTATGTAATGACGTCAGAGGAATGGAGGGGTATCTATGTACCCCATATAGGTGTTCCCCATATGATACCTTTGTTATATACAGTACATTTTAAAGTAAATATGACAGTATGTACATTTAATAGTATATATTTAAAAAAGAAGCGATTGTTTTTATGTAATTTACTGTATTGCACGTATTGAATTGATCTCTCTCTCTCTCTCTCTCTCTCTCTCTCTCTCTCTCTCTCTCTCTCTGTTTAATTCATAGCAAACAAGCACAAAGCAACATTTTTACAGTTTTTTATTTTTCATGCACTTGCCCTCAAATGAATTAATTTTCCATTCATTTTAAACATTTTAAAATGTTTACATATTCTCAGCAAAATACAGGCAAGGCAACAATAATGTCTTTACAAAAATAACAAGTTTAAGTCGGTGTGTCTTTGTTCAGGTGAGAATAAAGTGCTTTTCAGAAAATTATAAAATATATAAATTATCATTATTTGAGGAGATGAATGTTTATAACAACTGTTCACCTTTAACTCCTAACAGTTCTCTGAACCACTGTAACCAGTTGGGTAGATTTTCCCATTTTAAAGGCACATTGATGAAAAAAACGCTTGTGTTATTGATCTGAATTCATTCAGTCCCGTTTGAAATAGTCCATAAGACACAGACTCTTCAGTCGGACTTCCCGGCTTTATCAAGGGAATAATGTTTGTTGTACTGGGAATCAGTGTGGAAGAGTCTGTCCCACCAGGTGAATGTAGAACTATAGTTACCCACAAAATTCATGTGGTGGAAGTCATGGAAACGAGCTCCGGCGTAGAACGGGATCAAATGCAGGGGATTCAATGGAACGTCGTAGCCACTAAAAGCCACAGAAGAAAGAGGAAAAAGAAATGGAAGAGATCACACACATACATTGTTAACATGGTGCTCCCTAGTGTTGCAACTAATAATATTTAATGTCTCTAAATTCTTGGTTGGCATCATTTTTTGGCTTGTTATTTAATAGCTATTTAGGTTAAAAAAGACAAAGAACTTGACACACAAACTTGGGTAAAAATCATATTCTGGAGGTTTATATTGCTGGGGTCTTTAAATTGATGGTAAATTAAGGGTAACGGGAGGGTTAAGACATTCTTTTTATTTGGTTATAGGAACTTTTTTCAACTAACATTTTAAAAATTTAACTAACTACTTAGGAATAGCATTTTCTAATGTATGATATATAAGATTAAAGAAACATTCTACTAACATTTACTGAACTTTTTGTTAACTTTGAAATGGTATGAATTGAATTGATGAATCGAACTTTGATAATTGATAACTAAATGGTGTTTTTACCCATAATGCTTTGCAGAGCAGCAACATGAAACAAATGAGAGCTTTGTTGAAAGTGCCATCATGACTATGACTGTGTTGGCATGGCAACATAAACGACCTGCATCATGAGTGTTTAAACTTACCTGTGAACATCAATGGTTTCCAGCAGACGGATAGCGACCCAGGCCCACAGCAGAATGAAATGATTGCAGAAGATCACTATGCCAATAAAGAAACCTGCCCCGAGAATCAGGGTCTCAGCAGGGTGGGCATACTCAGCCTGCATGCCAAAAGGAGACTAACACACACACACACACACACAGAATGAGTATGATGACACGGCCCAGTTATCATCATTTACTAAAGAGTTTTATCCTAAATATTGTCCTAAATTGTCTAAACTAGCTTTGTTTCTCCTCAAAGTTTCTCTCCAAATTTTCTCCTCATTTGCGGGTCAGTAACTTACGGTGAAGTCGTGATGGACTTTGTGAATGAATCTGTAGATTCTGCGGTGGTGTAGGGCTCGGTGGAGGAAATAATGCCACGTGTCCTCGATCACCGCACAGCCAAAACACTGAGCCAATACGTAAGGCCTGATACAGGAAAGAGAGTTTAAAATGAAACCAAGATGTCTTAACCAGGCACAAGCCATGAATTTAATACGGTGAAATCTCATTGGTCCAAACTCTTGCTCCACATATATATTGTTCATTTTGATTGGCTCTCTGATTGTGTCATGTCTTCATTTGCATTCGGTATGGACAGACAAATCGCTTAAAACAAGGGAAAATAAGTGAAACTTCTGTAACACCAACACAAAGTAATAAAAATAGACCAGATTCCTGTAGCTCAATGGTTCAGCGTCGCATTAGCAGCGCAAAGGTTGTGGATTCGATTCCAAGGGAACGCTGATATATATACGGATAAATTGTGTTTCCTGAACACACTGTAAGTCGCTTTGGATAAAAGCGTCTGGAGAATGAATAAATGTGGTGCTCACCAGCGAGGCATTGAGTCCCAGTCGTAAGGAATGTCGAAAAACTCTGTGAAGTAAAATGTCCCACAGATGAGGGGCAACTGGATACAAAAGTGATTAAAGAGCAGCATTTTAAAACACTTCCACTGTTTCTCCCATGTCTCTGGTTTGTCCTACAAGCAAGAAAGCAGAAACATTAGAAGACAAGAAACAGGTGAGCACATCAATACAGATATCAAGCAACATTTTAATACATTAAAATATCATTTTAACCGACAACAATGCAGTAAAATCTACTCAAAATTAATAAGAAATCCATCAAGATTCACCTACAGGTTGGATCTTGTACTTCTGCATTAAGGGGAGGAACTGAAAGAGGAAGCCAGGCAGACAGAACAGGAAGTAGACGAGTTCATGGACGATGAGGGAACCCCAGGTGGCGATCTGGAACTTGCTGTAGTTCTGCAGCATGTGGTTCCAGGTGTGTTCCAGAGGTTCCTGCAGTGGATTTCCTGGAAGAACCGAATCCACAAATTCCACGGCCAGGTACGCAGAAGACAGGATGTTGGCTGTGACGTTCACCTCCATGGCAGAGAGTCAATGGACCTGTATGAACTATATACACAAATTATAGGAACAGACATCAATGAGACTTTCAAACAGGTTAACAGAAGCTAAGCCTGTCCAAAGAACAGATGGTTCATGCTTAAATAAACTGGATAAACATGAAATCGTTACATCATTAGACCCTTGGACTTGTTGATCTATATCAGTACAGTGTAATTATATAGAAAAATATTAACATGTTTCCAACAGGTACATTTTGAATAAATACATTACAACTATGTGAGCTTTCCAAATTTTTCCTAACTATTTATTTGTCACCGAATCATGACATTGCAATTAATTACATTCAGGTACAATGTTATCAATTCAAATTCAACAAAATGGTTTGAAAATGCCATTTAAGCACTGCACAAAAAATCTGTCTGGGACGAGAGTTTTAATTATTATCATATTATGTAGAGAAATAAAATGTTTATTTAAGGGCAAACATGAAAATAAGTCACATATATGGTGAGGAAATTAGTATTTCTGAACAGAACCTGTTACTTATCACATTACCATATGATATTCTATTTATAATTGTTATGTTATGCCATGTGATATTACACCAAGACCATGTAAGTTGGTCTGGTGATATAACTGACATATAATACAGACTATACAGTAACATCTAGTGTAGCATAAATAATTTATGACACTATAAAGTTACGTGTACCACCACATTGTTTTATTTTTACCTGTAAAGACTAATGCTATTTTTTGTTAAAAACTTGTAGTTTATTGACACACTTTTAATTGTAATTAATATTTAACTGTCTTTACATTATTTTGCATCTCTAACTTTACCCAGACAGCCGGAAATAGCGCAAATATTTCTGAATAAACAAAACTAAACGAAACTCATTTATGCAAAACGACTGTAATGTAAGAATTTACCGCATGCGTGCATGCAGCGCTGCATGTCTGCATGCAGATGCTGACGTACCTGCGAGAAGATCTTCAGCTGCGCCGCTGCACGGGACGCATTTAATTTATACATATTTACGTAAGACCATTGGCTGAGACGGACGTGTGACGTCTTAAACCGAGCGCTGATTGGTTGAGGCGTGAAGGAGACTGACGTAGGCGCTTACGGACCTCACGCTGATTGGCCGAGGGAATGAACTGACGATAGTGAGACCCTGAGTTAGAACGGTAACAGCCAATCGGAAGCGCGCTTGTCTTATATGAACTCCAGCGATTGGACGTCCGGGGAAAAAAGGGAGGAGCTAAAAGGTTGGGACGCGCTCGCATATTCACACGTGCTTCCTTGTTTACCATTAAACGTGTGGATTTAGGTTAACATAGATTTAAAAATGTACTTAATATAACTATAATATACGAGAAGCATGTTTATTATAATAACAAACGTAATTTACATAAAGCATGTTTGTTTGTGATAAAAACAAGGTATGAAACAATTAAAGAACACAACATTCCTCTTACACATTTAATAATACACTATATAATAATATATTATTATATTTAAGAGCCATCAGTAAGAGTTAAATACTGAACACCAAGAGCAGGAGTTACAGAAAAGGCATAGAAAACAAAAACAAAGGAGAAAAGGTTTTAAGATAAGAACCTTCTTCTGTGTTTCATACTGCTAGTACACAGAGCATGTCACATGGCAGTAGTTTAAGAATGGCACACAAATATCAGTTTAAAAACCATGCAAAGCAGTTTTAAACCCAAACAATGGCATCAGTCCACAGTATCGTGCATTTGAAGCGCTCGTGACAATGGCTTCTCAAATATGTCAAAGATCGCAAATCACTCGCACAACTGGACCACAAGAAAAACCCAGCAGATATTGAAACTACAAAAAAAAAAAAACAGGCAGTTCGATGTCATTTGGCAAAAAACTGCAAACTGTTTGTTGTCGAGATCCAACTTGCAAATATGCGGCAAGCAAAGTTTCAGTGAACGTGACATTAAATTCACATCATCATTCAACCTTCATAATAAAATGGGTTGAAGTCCAGCAACCTTCAAACAAGCTCCCAAGAGGTAACAAAGTGCTGGTCTTAAAAGACACACGTTTTTACTCAAACTGAGCAAAGATCATCAGAGCTCCTTCGGCTCAAATGTTCAAGCAGCAAAATGGCCCGGCATCAAACTCAGGAACACGTCTCACACGCGCTGACCAAATACTCACACCAGTCTTTCATCAGAGGTTAACAACATTGTGTTACGATCCTTCTTCATTAGTGCTCCTCAAAGTGCAATCATCTTCCTCTTTGACTACTCTCAAACAAGAGAAACAGAGATATAGAGTGTGTGGTGTGTACTGTATGCTAGAGACAGAAAGTGAGGTACAGTGTGTATGTGTGTGTGTGTGAGAGTGAGAGAGAGAGAGAGAGAGAGAAAGAGAGAGAGAGAGAGCGCAGTATTCTTCAGTCTTCTTCACGGTGAGCCAGTTTCAGGATGAAGTTCTCAGCCGCTGTAAAAGCTTCAGTGAGAGAATCTTCTGCTGTACATCAGCATCAGGTCAAGTGTTCAACAGCTCCTCATCTGCTCAGAGAGGCTTATCAATGACAGTCACACCTACGACACACACACACACACACACAGAGACATGCACAAGTTTTTCACTAAAACATAAACATTAAAAACCAGGCAAATGTACATGATACTGTCAGTGTGTCACATTTTCTTTCATAAAAGCTGTTTGAATGAAGTTAGGTATATTATTTTTATTATTGAAAATTAACACACAAATACATTTAATTTTTAAGCTTCTTTTAATTATTTGTTGTGGGTATGTGAAACTGTTGGCAAGACAAACCAAAAGGTCAATAACCAAATTGTAGCAATGCTTAATTTCTGTCTAACTTTTAAATCAATTAAAGTGTAATTGTAAATACTGCTTCTGCATTATTTACCAGCGCATTGCATTCTGGGATAGTGTGTTCTACTGTGTACTGATAATAAGT
>JBAJNP010014673.1:0-10732 GCA_036877545.1 Yasuhikotakia modesta | reverse complement strand
ACACAATACCATATACTAAGAGATGGGTGGTGTAAAACAAAAGTGTATTTCAGTGCATAACATTAAACAATTTTATTTTTAAAAACTACTAAATGATCAGTAATCTAAATCAAAAGATCACAATATGACAGTATGCATACACAATTGACCACAGCATCTAAAAAACCTTTGAACCGAGTTCACCCTGGAAAACCAATAGCAATGTATTGCTGTTTAAAAGGATATATATTATTAACAATTTACAATATATAATTAACAACAATAATAATAATTAAGTAAGCCCGCCTTGCACCAGGCACAGGCTATTTATAACACTGTGACCTGAAACACAAGGCATTAAAAAGCAGGACCAGAGGACATACACACCCGCAATTATTTTAATGAGTATCTGGCGTTGTTCTGCCAGTAAGCAGCAGAGGTCTGAACAAAAGCCATAAGTCTGCAATAAAAGATAAAGAAGAATGATAAAGAATGAATCATACATGGGGTGCAATCTAAGAATTTTTTATCTACACTTTCAAGATTTTAAATAACATTTGAAATGTTAACATGCTTAACCCTCATTTTCTCTTATAGACTTTCAATATTCTTTATCTCTTTTTTTATTTTAGTGTACCATTGATAATTGATAATGATAAAGACAATAATATTAATGTTACATTAACTTCTCTTTCCTCCAAATTACTTTATTAATCAAAACCTAGTGGGGAGATATGATAAATATTATGAATATGATTTACTGCATGATAAGCATGTGCTTTTCAGAGATGTGCCCAATGTCCTTTCCAGTGAAGTTTCTGTTTGGATAAGTAAGTAGATAACAACTACATCATTTAACATCACTCCATTTTAAGTACTTAAACAAGTACTAATGCAACTTGACAGTTTTTGTAATTCTTCAACTTCAAAGTAGACCCATCTTATATACTGACTTAACATAATATAAATTAGCCACATACACTTACTTTCCATAAGCGGCACACAGTCAGTATTGTGTCATATAGTTAAATTTTCATATTGCAAACCATTGCAACAGGTTAGTATCTTTTATAGAGATTACAGCACATAACCTTTGTTTTTCCCCTGCAGGAAACTGCCTTAGTCTGTCATTTTTGAACAATGAACCCTACATCACTTATTATAAAAGCAAGGTGTACAGTAATATACTGGATCAATTTCAGATACCACCTGATACTGTAATATGCTTGAACCTCAGATTTTAAACAAATATTGAAAAATATTAATTTATTGAACAAATTTAATAAACAAGCAATATAGTTTATTCTCTGTTTAAAGAAATCAAATACACATTTTTTAACTATTAACTATTAACTGTACATTTCAGCACCTTTCAAAGGGATTTTACTGAAGTTTAATTACATTATAAATATATAAATGTGGATAAAAATGTTAAGATATAGTTGCATATATCATACTGACTGTCACTTCTATGTTGCATGAACGTAAATTGTAGAAAACAGTTCAGAAACTTTCAAGCGGCATTTATTTTTTCTATATTAAAAAACTGAATTGCCATTTAATTTCTTTTAAGAGCTGTTTTAAGCTCTTAAAAGAACTTTTAAAACACTGCATGTCCAGTATACAACAAGCTGGTTATACAGCGTAAAATCTGCCATGTCAGAACACATTTTAACTGGATAAAAATCCATATAACATCAATTAAAGTTATTTTTTATAATAATAAGACAATATTATATACACAAACCATTATATTACACAATATATTACATAATGACATATAACACAGAATGTTTGCCAATAGAATTATTTATCCACAGAGTACAATTTGATCTCTGGAAAGTAAGGTGAAATGTCCTGATTTTTATTTCAGGTCTTTAAGACGATGTGTTTAGATATTTTGGTTGTTGTTTTGACTTGTAAACATTGTCTTTCTGTAAATCCACAGAGCAGTAGTAGCACTTTCTCTCATGCTAGATGATACATGCTGTACCCTAAAGGTGTTCCATACAGCCCCACTGGAGCAACAGGAAATAAAGGTCTTTGGTAGGGGTAAGATTGCCCATAGAGCGAGACTGCAGAATGGAGCTGCGTCCCCAGTGGAAGAGGCAGGCTGAAATTGGGATGTAGGGTAGGTTTAACAGTCAGCTTAAGCTTTTCCAGCTCGGCTTCTTGTAGACGCTTGGCCTTGGCCCGTCGGTTCTGGAACCAGATCTTCACCTGAGTTTCTGTAAGGGTGAGGGAGCTGGAGAATTCTGCTCGCTCTGCAATGGACAGGTACTGCTTCTGTATGAACTTCCGCTCCAGGGCCAGGAGCTGAGAGGTGGTGAAGGGTGTGCGGGGTTTGCGGTTGGTCTTGTGCTTGCGGAGAGGACACGGGCTTACCCCACCTGTGGTGCAAGAGGGAATACGTTTAAAACTCAAACTCATCAAATGAATTATATAGCAATTATTATATTCCTTACACATTTTTATGCTACTATTGTTGGCAAGAATCTCACACATTTAAACTCCACAATATGCGTTTATTTTTATTATATAATATTTTATAGGTATTAACAGATTTCTTGTTAGCATGCTATATTTACATTTACTTTTTTTATATGTTGTTTTATATGCTATATGTTGCTTGAATTTATCTGTTTTTCTATTAGTTTTTATAACTTAGCCAAGGCAGGCAAGATCAAACTTTATAGAATTTTAACTATTTAAAGGCACAAGCACCAAATGATGTGTTACTTAACAAAGATAACAATGCTTACGTGATTGAGAGTATCTGGAGTTTATAACCCACGAAGTACAGTCATCCGGCTCTGGTGATTCCGATTTGACAGGTGAGATCTCCGTTAAGTGCTTCGGTAATCCAACCGAACCACAATCCCTTATCTCGGCATTAGCAAATGGAATGGACACATCCTCACGCCTGCTTTCCATGTATTTACTAGTTTTGTGGCTTGATATAAGAGACTCCACGCTGAAGGGATGGTTTAACACTTGAGGTTTGCGTTGCTCCATCGTCCGATCTCCATTGGATCCCTTCAAGCTTGCGGAGGCGAACATCCTCCCAGCAACTCGTCTTTCCTATTCTGAACTTCAAAGTCTCTCTGACGTCTTCTGCACAACCCATAAGCTTTGATGCCCTGAAGCACGTGCGACAGCAGAACTTTTAGCCAATCAGGACGCGACTTCCGTCTTAGCGTCACACAACAATGGTACCACTTTCAGCCAATCACTTTTCGCTAGCGAATTTGTGTTTTGTAATTTCTGATTGGCTTGTAAGTGTTTGGAAAAAGTGAGAGTTATTATGACTGACAAAGTGAATAAACATTCTTGAAATTGAGTGAGTTTAGTTTGAAACAACAGAATACAAATTATTTTACACAACGTGCAGTTATGATTTTCAGTTACATATACATATTGACATGGATGTTGATTTAATGGATGGTTATGTTATCATCCTAGATTAAACAATCAAAATTCTGCAGACGGAAATATAATTATCTATAGACATTAAACTACAACTAGCCATCAACTATAACCTTTGAGGCATTATGATGTAATGTTGCGTGGTTTTCAAATGATAAATGAATGTTTGTTGTCTGGTAGTGGCTTGCATGTAATTTCACCATGTAATTTCATTAGAAAAAAGTTTCCTCCTGGCAACAGTAATAAGTTGCTTGAGTAAGCACATATTGTTTACTCTTTAAAATTTGTTTCAAAGTAAAACACATTATAAACATTTCAACCAATCATGAAGTTTATGTCTTGTTGATTCTGAGGCCACAACAGTTAAAAGGCATTTAGACACAGATTATTTCGGTTTCATTCTAGATGGGGTATTGTTTGTAACCATGACACTTAGTATATCTAGGTAATCACACTCACACTGAAATAAACATCATGCTTCCTCATTTGTAATGAATAGCAATCAGCTGCTTGTTGACCTGTGCGTGTTTCTATGTGCACTAATGTAAGTGAGATTCTGCTAGCTTTTCATTCCCAGGGGCCTCTGCGCTTATTAAGCAGGGTGATTTCACAGACAATCAGAGGTTTGTGAAGGCGCCAGTGAGCGAGAAGATGAAAGGCGTTTCTCCTCAGGGGAGAAACTGTGGCAGTTTAGCGGCTCCACTCAGGAGGAGTTGCCTCCCTACACACACATACACACACACACACATGCTCACACCCCTGCCCTTAGGCGCTTGTTGAGCACAATCCCACTCTTTCTGTAGATGGACTGAGAGAGACTGCTGAACTGTAGTGACAGATGAGACGGACACTCATTTACAGTTGTGTGTCATAAGACCTCATAGGAGACATATGAGAAATACTTCTCTTGTGGTGGTGTCAGTTGGGAGCAAGATTCAAGATGTAAATAGCTTTATTGGTGTGGTAAAAAGTGTCTTTACATTACCAAGGCATAAAGGCATCAAATACACATTTTAACACAAACAAAAAAGAAGTAAACAACAGTTTGTCCTTTTGTTGTATCTGGTTAAAATGGTGGTTTGGGAAAATGTTTCCCTAATTTGTGCATAATTAGGACACAATCTCACAATTTGATGTTTGCTGCCAGATCTGTCTGTCGCTATATCAGATCATTAAGTCTGAACATGGTTAGGACTTTTTATTGGTTTGGAGTCTGCTACTGTGTTCAGGAATTTATATTTCTATTTAGAGATTTAGATATTTCTTATTTCATGTTTTAATAATTTGATTGTCTACCTGAGGCTTTGGGTTTAAAATCAGTTCTGATACCAGCTGGCTAAGAGAGTAATGCTATGCCCTTAATATGGGCCTTTAGGATAACCCTTTTTGAAAATTACCAATTATCTTCTTGCCTAATCACTTTGACCTTTATAAGAGGAGAGAGTTTTGCTGAAGACTAGAAAAAACTTAAGAAAGAATGCTCCTGGTTTTTCTGGAACTGTATGTTTGAACACACCTCAAGCATTGTAATTATGGGCTCAAATTTGCGGTGGTGGAACGCTTGTGTACTGTAGGTACTTACATTCCTTCTATATAACAATGTTTACACATGTACTTACCTAGTTTGACAGATGCTATGATCCGCCAAATCAAACACTGCCTGGCCAAATGTTATGCTTTCTTCTTTACTCAATAGGGATTTCTTTTAACTGAATGTGATAAAGATGCTACATTTGATAGAGGTCCATTTTTTGCTCAAGTGTGTTTTTAGGAAAACAGGAAGGTGCAAGAGTTAATGCAAAGCTAATCTTTGAGTAGAACAAGTTATTGTCTTTGCCCACAGATAAAACAGTCAATAAGGCATCACAAGCCCTTTCTCACTAATTATACTGCATGACAAGACTTGGCACAGGTGACAGCAACTGTCATCACTTAGTTTTTATTAGTACCTTATTAGGCTTCCGGATCCTTCTCTTATGGGCAAACATTTGCTGTAATGAGAGAAAATTGCTACCCACGGAAGAAGGATGGCGCCAGCATCAATTAGCTCAAAAGTGGAAGGTATTATTTAGAGACAATAAATTATCATGTAGTATAAAAATGATTCACTCAACAGATGATAACCCCCTGTTGAACAAGCCTGTCTTTTTGAGAAGTAATTTTGAGGCCAATACTTGCCGACAAAGCAATCACAAAGCAATCACAGAAATCATGTATCATGTTTACATACTGACTAAACATTAAAACTGTGTATTTTAACATTTATGGCCTGGCCATATTCACCTCCATTTTAAAGTGCCTCATTTTAACCTTGAGTTTAGCTTTTACCTACCAAATTACTTATGCAATCAACTTTATGCCACAAATGCTGTTGGTTGTTCTTAACCTGAACTAAGCCCAGAAAATACCTTTAATTGTAAATAATGTAAAGCAATTACTCCTTCAAAGGCCAAATGCACATTAAACACTCTATTAAGTTTTATGTAAAAACAGCTCTGCAGAAGGGTAGGCGGGCCTCTTCCTGGGATTCAGACTCTTTATTGGAGCCCTAGAGATGTGCCACACTTTGTAATCACAGATTGCCACTATGCCAGATCCCTGAACTGATGAAGTCATTAAGGTTCATGACTCACCCACCTTCAGGACTTGAGTTTCTGTGTAAACACCCACAGCTAAATGAAGAGGCCCTTTTGTGACCTCTTATTTCTCACAGACAGTGACTGGGCAATGCACATAACCCTTGATTTATGATTTTATTTAAAGGTACTTAAATTTCTAATTTAGGTGGAGGCCCTTGAGTAGTATTATAATTGTAGTATTATAAGTGTAGGGAATGGTACAAAAAATGTTGGTTGCCAAAGCAATGAAAGAATTAGAATGTATTTTAAACAATTAAACAGGCAGAGACTGTTCTTTATAAGTTACAATAAACCCTCTAAATCCAAACAGGGTATGCCATGTCACCTGACACCTGGTCAAAAGGTGTCTGCTTCCTGGCCTTCAGCTCAAGCAGACTTTGCCTCCGAATCCAACAACGTTTAATGAGAGCAAGACGCCGGAAACAGTGGGGCAAGTCAGAGTGGGAGGGACTGCCCCCATTCCTCTCGCTAGAATGGACCCTCAATAAGAATGAACTGCCACAGGGGCCTGTCAGGAGCCCTTCACCCACAAATTCGAATGTCGGTGGCCCAGCATGCACCACCAGAAAAAAGAAAGAACTTGGTTTGCTGTCGGTTGTATAATTGATTGGCAGGCCTGCAAATGAGCAGTTATCTGCTTGTTTTGTTGGACACCGTTTCCTGAATCATGGATTGACAACTAGGCATTCTCAATTTAAATTCCTTGTATGTATCATTATGTTTTTTACAGTTTTCATTCTTTAACATTAAATGAAAACATCTTTAATAGGGTTGAAGGTCTTAAACATTGTTGGATTTGTTATTTTGGCTATCAAATACTTCAGAGACAGTCAGAGAAGCAGCCACTTAGCCATGACAGTCCTGTCTGAGAGTGTAATTGTGTATATTGGATGTGACAGGTTAGCCTTTTGTTTGTTGTGTGGTTTGGTGTGACTTTAGGGATAAATGAGTGGTGACAGCATTTCATGTAAACAGAGGGAGTCACTCCAGTACGGTCAGGTTTTCATTAGGGTGATTGGACACATGTGACCCTTTTTCATCTGCTGTTCGGCCCCCTGCTACTCGAAGTCTTTTAAGTCCTGCTGTCTCCCGATCTGAAGATAATTGTTTACTGTAATACTAGTCAGGAAATGAGTTGATCAACTCCAGATGGATAGACAAGGAAAAGAGAATAGACAAGAAAGAGAGTGTGTGCTTGAGAGAGAGAGAGATAGTGGGCAGGGAAACATTGTCTCTGAAAAAAAGACTAATACTCTGAGAACCATTGACACCAATTAAATTTTAAAGCAATGAAGAAGAGTTCATTACAGTAGGCCTGGAGTTGACCACATCCCTCAGCATGGCCATAACAGTTGAAAAAATGAATTTAGGCCAATATTCTGTTTTGAGTAGTTTTGTTATTAAACAAATTTTAAATTCTGATTACATGAGCTGTAAATTAAAGCCTCAAGGTTGTGTAAACAAATGCAGTCTTACACTATTTAAAGGATTAACAGAAAGTACTTCAACAGTTCTTGGTGTCTTCTGTATAACACTTTTCTTACAAAAAGTTCCTGATCATTTTGGTAAACAACTGATGCCACTCATAAGAAATATTGTAGAATGTTTATCTCATATATACATTGTGTATTTATTATGCTGATCTAAACAACTTTAAAAAAGGATCAGAACTTTTAACTTTTTTTAGAGCAATAGATTTCAAATTTTTTTAGAGCTACTCTTTTTTTTGTAGCTGAATCCAGCTACAGTATGTCTGTCAAGGATTTTGTTGTGTTGCGCATCTTGCAAGTAACGGCTGGTATAAGTGTAACTGTAGCTCAATCTAAAGTGCCTTAGATTTTTGTTTCTACTTCTGAAGCCATTTGCCCTTTGGTGGCTAATTTCAGTAAATGAAGCTAATTACACAAAGCTTTGTTGTTATACACTGTAGATGTTCTTCTTTTGTAGATGTTCTTCTTTTTACCTCTGCGATGCGGTGAACATAATGTCTCTATTTCTTTGTTACGTCACATATGCAACATGGAAACCTAAAGTGGGTGTATAGCTGTGACAGATTAGAGAAGCATCATTATTAATATTGCTCATACTTGTACTATTCAACTTCATTCCAAAAGCTTATGCTACAGGAATGAGTAATTCCCATTCTTCAAATTATGTGATTCATCGAGAAGTGTGCTGTTACTTTTCTTATAACTTGCATTTGCAATTTTCAGCTGAAGAAAAAGGAGCGCCCTTGTGCTTGCCCTAGTACACCACTTGCCCTAGTACACAATTACTTCAAAAAATATACAATATAAAGGGATACAGAGAAAACTAGAATCATAGAAATAAATTGAAAACTGCACAGAGACACTAAGTCTAGACCTCCTATTTGAGGCCACTCCCTGTTTGCTTTGTTCAGTGCTATGTCTGTGCAGGTAATTATCCCTGATCGCAGCATCCGGGGAGGGAGATAGCGGCGAAAGGAGTGGGGCCCAGAGTCGGTATAACAGTTCTTTTTGGTGCTGCTATGATAATGTCAAAAAGGAAATTGCCAATAAATTTAATGACATCACTTCATTTTAATGAGGCATGCTGTCTTTTGATGCCTGCCATGATAAAGACTCCACTTAGCTGCTTGAATGTTTGGGCATATCTAAATCAGACATCACATGATAAGCTTTAAAACAGCAACACACATTGCCATGCAGCAATAGCAGCGACTGGATAAACAGAGCAGTGGCCTGTATTGCTTTATAGTCAATAGATAATATGGAAGGTTTTATTTAAAATGAACAATCATGTTGAAATCATGTTTTTATTTTGTATGCCTAAACTCAGCAATTTTGTCAAATGAAACTAAGTTTATTGGTGTATGAATGATTCTCCATGGTGGATGGCAACATTAAAAAACTCAAGTGAAGTTGCCGACAATAAAGTTCTTCTTCGCTGAAGTTCTTCTTCTTCTTTACTCAATAGGGATTTCTTTTAACTGAATGTGATAAAGATGCTACATTTGATAGAAGAAACGCCTCTTGTTCCTGTCCAAACCCCCTCATTTGACGGCGCAGCTTTGTCACCCTGTGTTTAGCAGATTAACCTTGATGATGCCCTGGGCATTGCTCTGTCTGTGACTCTTTTCTGGAACAGTGGAGAGATGTTTCGCAATGCGTGGCGCCGCAGCGGACCCTTGTGGGTTTTAGAGGGCTGAACGTTTGGCCCGGAGCCCTGCAATTATCTCATCTCTCAAGGTGTGCTCGAGTTGTGGCACAGTTTGACCCTTGCTTAGCACCTACAAACATGAAAATCTAAATCAGTGCAAAACTTTGTTCAAAGATTGTCAAGGCTGATTTAGAAGTTTAAAACACCTCTGTTGCTACAACAGTTAAGATCATCATCCTGGTGAGGTGCAGAAGTATGTCATTATATTCTTGGAAGCAGGTGTGTTGATGACAGCTATAAGACATTAGAATGAGTCTCACACTGTTGAGAAATACTACTGGAGGAAGAACAGCCAACACACATTTAATTTGTTTCCTTTTGCCAGAAAAACTATACTGAACTACAGTTACTGTAACTCCTGCTTTGCATTTTGCTTAATATTCACATTATTTGCTTGCCATTTGTTTAATCATTTCTGCAGAGGACAGTAAGTCTGTTAAATGTCAAGAAGGAAGCAGTAATGCTCAGATGTTACTCAGAAGACATATTGGAGTGATCAGCTATGTCTTGTTAAGTGTCTTGATCTCACATTTTCACTTTTAAAAGTAACTTTTAAAATGAAAATTAGGCAGTTGTTTACATGCAAAATTATAGAAGCTACAGTCATCTTGTTCATATGTTTATTGCTGTGTAGAAATTTTCAGTCAGGGTGAATCACTATTTATGATTGAATAATAAAATGCAAATGAAACTGAAAATGCCTTGAGGGGTGTATCAAGAGTTTCACTACTGTTTACAATGAGTGCTCCATTTATACATATGAATCATACTTTATATTTGCTTTTTCTGTCAGATAATTAAGCCAATTAAGCCAATAATTAGTTGGTAAAAGACAAACACAGGCCCTTTAAGAGCAGTAATCCTGGTAATTAAAAAGGAGGTGTTTTCTAAGTGTTGTTTTATCATGGCATTGTACATACAAAACAGAAATTACTGCTGCTTAATTACTGAAAGAATGGCACAGGGTTTAAGTGGATCCATTGTAATGCAGTGATGGAAAAAAGTTATTCTTTGCTTTCTGTGGTGTTCAAAATCATACAGCTAAAATTAGTGGGGTAAAAAGGTGTCAGGCCATCAAAAGAAATTTAAGCCTTTCAAAATACAGGGAGTGCAGAATTATTAGGCAAGTTGTATTTTTGAGGATTAATTTTATTATTGAACAACAACCATGTTCTCAATGAATCCAAAAACTCAATATCAAAGCTGAATATTTTTGGAAGTAGTTTTTAGTTTTAGCTATTTTAGGAGGATATCTGTGTGTGCAGGTGACTATTACTGTGCATAATTATTAGGCTAACTTAACAAAAAACAAATATATACCCATTTCAATTATTTATTTTCACCAGTGAAACCAATATAACATCTCAACATTCATAAATATACATCTGACATTCAAAAACAAAACAAAAACAAATCAGTGACCAATATAGCCACCTTTCTTTGCAAGGACACTTAAAAGCCTGCCATCCATGGATTCTGTCAGTGTT